>SKCR01028875.1:0-163726 GCA_019454045.1 Zanthoxylum bungeanum
GACCGTTGCAAAATATTCTGGAAGTCGAGATATTTGATGTATGGGGTATTGATTTCATGGGACCCTTTGTACCATCATTCGGAAATCTGTACATCCTGGTTGCTGTAGACTACATCTCCAAATGGGTTGAAGCAATTGCACTGCCATCCAATGATTCAAAAGTGGTTATCAAATTCCTTAAAAAAAATATTTTCACTCGGTTCGGAACACCTCGTGCAATTATCAGTGATGGTGGCACACATTTCTGCAACAGATATTTTGATGCACTCCTATCCAAATATGGAGTAACTCATAAGGTTGCCACTGCTTACCATCCACAATCAAATGGACAGGTTGAAGTTCAAATAGGGAAATCAAAAGAATCTTGGAGAGAACCGTTGGATCAATAAGGAGGGAATGGTCTACAAAACTCGATGACGCATTATGGGCCTACCGGACAGCTTACAGGACACCCATTGGTATGTCACCATATTGATTGGTGTTTGGGAAAGCATGCCACCTGCCAGTTGAACTTGAACACAAGGCGTACTGGGCACTAAAGAAGTTGAATCTTGATCCATAAGCTGCAGGAGAGAAAAGACTTCACCAACTCAATGAATTGGAGGAATTTCGCCTACAGGCCTATGAGAATGCCAAATTGTACAAAGAAAAGACCAAGAAATAACATGACCAAAAAAAAGGGCACAGACAGTTGGAACCAAGGCAGCAGGTGTTATTGTACAACACGAGGTTGAAACTTTTCCCTGGAAAGTTGAAATCAATGTGGTCAGGTCCATTTGTGATCACTCAGGTTCTACCATATCGAGCTGTTGAGTTACTGGATCCCAATACTAACAACACATTCAAAGTTAACAGTCAACGTGTCAAGCACTACTGGGGAGAATCATTTGAGCGACAAAAAGAAAGTGTCACACTTTCAGATCCAGCATAACGTTCGGGCAGTCACGTCTAGCTGACGACTTTAAACTTAGCGCTAGCAGGGAGGCAACCCATGCAATCTTTGTGTATAAATTGTAATTTGGTGTGATTTAATTTTGTGTGTTTTGTTTTTGCAGATCAAGTCATTTTAAGATGGAAGAAGTTTTCGCAAATCTTCACAAGCAATTTCCTTCTCTCCCTCAAAATTCTCTGATGAAAGTTTACAAAGCTCGCTTGGAACGAATGAGACTACTGACAATCCATGGTATTCCTAATGACATTCGTTGGGTAATCGAAGCACATGTCCGATTAGCAGGTGAGTATTATGATTCATGTACTTCTTATTTGCCTGGTTTTGGAAGAAGCACCTATGCCAAGAAACGTAGAGCTGAGAAAATGGGTGTTTGTTTCAAATGTGCATGCTGGAATTGCAATACTCATTGTCGTTCTTTAGGAATGGTGTCTGATAATCGCGAAGACAAAATTAAATTCATTAGGGATGGCTTGAGTAAGGAGTCTATGGATGATATTTCTTCGACTCTTGAGACGCATCCTAGTGGATATGTTCATATTGCTATTCGTAAATTACACCCACAGTTTTTAAAGGAAAGACAACAGTTAAGTCTCGGGAATCTGACTCAAAAAGACCCTGTTTGCCAATTTATAAGAAAATTGGATGGGAAGCATGTCCCTGACGCATAGACGTCAATCAAGCCGCTAAGTTTCTTGTACATATTATATCTCTTTATCTTTTCCTAATAATTGTGATTTGTTTTGTTGTTTTCTTTTATTTTCTCCGACATGATCCAGATCTTTTTGACTATCACGATTTATTTTACTGTTTAACTAATAATTATCATTTGGCAGGTACTAGTGCTATTATTTTTACTCACCCTTTTCAGGTATTATAAATTCAACTCATCATTGCACTTTTGAAAGACATCCAGAGTAAAACATGGAAGTCACTTCAAGAAGACGGGTTGAAAACATCTGTGTGTTTTGCGGAACTAGTGTTGGTGTTAAATCACAATACATAGAAGCAGCACATGAATTAGGTCGAGTCTTAGCTGCAAGGAATATGCACTTAGTATATGGTGGAGGAAATCTTGGACTTATGGGGATCGTTTCAAAGGCTGTACAGGAAAAAGGCAGTCAAGTCTTGGGAATCATTCCAAAACCCTTGACGGAGGCGAATCTTATTGGACCATCAAACGGAGAAGAACTAATTGTGCCAAGTATGTCTGAACGACTGGTAGAAATGATTAATCGTGCTGATGCTTTTATTGCTTTGCCAGGAGGCTTGGGTACATTGGAGGAAATTTTTACAGTGCTATCTTGGGCGAACTTAAACATACACCAGAAACCGATTGGGCTGTTTAATGTTGAAGGATTTTATGATTTTCTTTGTGTATTTCTTGATGATGCCCGGAGAAACGGGTTCGTAACAAAACCTATGAAAGAACTCCTATTTACTGCCAGAACTGCCCCGGATCTAATTGACCAAATATTAGCCTTTGAACCACAAATTGACTCTATCCTTTCAAAGATAAACTGGTCCGAGAATAATCGTGGTAAGAAGCGTCGGATTAATCTGGATCTTAACCTTTAATTTTCCTGTATAGTTTCAGCTAATCAGGTACTATCTTCTAAACTCTTCTTCTACTGTTTAAGACATTGGGGACAATGTCTCATTTAGGTTTGGGGGAGGAAATTAGTTGATTAGTATCTTGTTTTTAGTTTGTGTGATGTTTTTATTTTTAGTTCAAAATTTTTCGAAAAATACAAAAAAATTGAAACTTTTTCAAAAATTACAAAAATATTTTGCGTTTTTGTGCTTGTATTTTGAGTAAGAAGGTGAAATTGGTGTATGAGATAGCCGAGTAAGGAGTTTCCACTCCTAAGATGTATTTCAAACCTATTTCGAAACAAGTTAATTTTTGTTTATTTCCTTTTGAATCACTTAATTTGTAAATTCTCCATAAAACTGACTAAAATGGATCTTCATATGCTCAGTTGGCAGGTATTATCAATATGCATAGTAATATACGGACATGAGCTGTATTTGAAAAGTTTGTAATATTCAGTGCTCTAGTTTAATTAGAGAAAGCATCTCAAAAAAGTGATGGAGTAAAAAAAAAAAAAGAAAAAGAAATCTGATATCCGAGTTATTAAGTCTGTAAGGGTGTTTTAACACCTAGTGCCCTAAAACAACTGGTTTGGGAGTCACTGGCCCAAAGCTCGCTACATGGATCGAAGTTGCTGCAATAAATATATATATCTGAAGTCTGAGTAATTAAGTCCGTAGGGGTGTCTTAACACCTGGTACCCTATGGCCACTGGTTTGGGATTCACCGACCCAACACTCGCTACATAGACTGAAGATATTGTATATAAATAAAAAATAGAGAAAAATTAAAGAAAAAAAATCAGAAAAATCCGAAAAATTATTCCATTGCTACAAAAAGGTGTGAAGTCAGATAGAACTTTAGGACAAAAATATTACTCTCTAATCAACTACACTTGTGACTGTTGTGGGCAAAAATGAGTCGATTAATATTTTGTTGACTATGTATATGGAGAATGGTAAATATAATCGGAGAATTTACATATTTAGTAATTTAGAAGAAACAAAACACTAGTAACTTGAAGTAGAAGTTTTACCTGAATAGTCACTAACTTATTTATTCTCCTTTCTCTTGTCTTTTTGCTTTTGTGTGCATTAGTTTCACTACCTTTTTACTTTTGTAAAATGTTTGTGGGTATCATTGCTGTAAACCCTCACGAGACTACAACTCGTCCACTAGGGACACCTAGGAGTTTAAAGGCTTGTTGCATACGCTAAATGCAACCGTGATCCCTACAAAAGTGGCTTAGTTTAATTTTATTTTGTTGTTTTGCTCGAGGACTAGCAAAATGTTAGGTTTGGGGGTGTGATGAGCGAAAAATATATCAATATTTACCGCCCCTTTTACTTAATATTTTGTTTAGTTTCTCGGGTTTGATGAACGTTTTGATATGTTTTAGTTTATTTTGCAGATAAAATAATATCGGGACTCAATGAAATCGTTTAGGACAAAATGTGGGTCAATTAAGGGCAATTATTGGACTTGATATATTAATTTTGGAGATTGGAAACTTGAAAGGGCGTTTTTTACGAAGTGCAGTTTTGGAAATTCCAGTTTTTTGCATCTGTCGTAGTTTGGGCATAACTTTTTACTCCGATATCGGATTGCGCTGATTCAAGTTCCAGATTAAAGAAGACTCAAAGATCTACAACTTTGAAAGACAAAATATTTTCGAATTCTGAAGATTTCATGACCGAAATTGATGAACTATCCAAAAGTGTGTGGTGTGTAATTATTAAAGTCATTATCAATCATTTTCAAAGCAAAATATAAATTAATAAATAATTAATAAAAATTATCAAATCATCACCAAACAAGATAATAAATTAGTGGAGCAATTATGGATTTGGTGGAGTAATTAGTGGAGAAATTAATAATGGATTTGGTGTAGAATTTGATGGATGATTTGTTGGAGGCAAAATTTTACCTATAAATACCAAGCCATTTCATTTGTAAAATATATACTTTCTTCTTTGAAATTCCTAAGGAATAAATAAAAGATTGTATCTTGTTTATTTATTTATAGCTTTCAGTAATTAATTTCTACTTTCGCACTTTTTTTCTTTACTTTTTAGTTTTTACTTTCCGCAATTTACTTTTACGCACAATCATTTCCTTTCTTTACTTTTGCAATTTTTATTTTTCAAGCAATGGGGAGGTAATTCTCCTTTGCTGGGGTGAAAGGTAAATCTTTTATTATTGCTATTTAAATTAATCTCCCATAATTATAATATATTCACTATTTAGAATTTGACTTAACAAGGATACCGCTATAGTGGCCGGTTGATAATTCATTTTAATCTGGTTAAACCTGACTAAATAAGGATACCGCCAGATTGGTCGGTAGGTAATTAAACCTTCATACCGCCTATATGGCAGGTTTATTTTGGTTCCGCCTATATGGCTGGATTATGGACAATTATTGTTACCGCCTTAATGGCTGGTTGGACTTAATTTGACTTAATCAGGTTACCGCCTATATGGCTGGTTGGTAAATTATCACAAGTTTATATGTTATATTTATGGGAGATATCTAAATAGTAAATAGTAGAAGTAAATTCCTTTTACCTTAGCATTTAATTTATTGTAATTTACTTTTCAGCTTTTACTTTACCGCAATTACTTTTCAGCATTTTAATTTTATGTCTTTTATTTCATTAGCCCTAGTTATGTGTCGTAACTAAGTTAGATATCTGGGGTTGTGATGAAATCCAATATTACCAGTTTATAAGGGGTTAAATTATAGTTTGGGTAATATAAAAATTTATTTATTAAGTCTTAATTTTAATGCTTTTTAATTAACTGGCCATTAATAAAATTGATTAGGTAAACTAAAAATGAACTTGGAAAAGGGATTTTGTGTTTAAGACCTTAGACTCAATAGCCCACGATCTTCCTTGAGGATAGATAACCCTTTAATAGATTTCCTTACAGGTTAGGAATATACCTGTCGGGCGGGGGTAGCCATAATTGGAACTTAATCTTAATGAATCTAGGTAATTTGGTTGACATAGACATATGGTTCAATTGGATTATACTAGGTATTTGTAATTGACCATCGGAAGAGGCGTTTACATAATTTAGTGTTCCAGGTTAATAAATCAATATATTACCCAACAATAAGATAACCACTTCATCTTTTAAATAATATTGGAATAAATCACAACCCTAGAAAGTTTTATAAATTTGAATTTTTCTTCAGTATTCTTTTGCGTTCAAATCAAATCAAACAATTTGTTAGATACCAGTAATCGTTTAGCCTCAGTTAAATTAATAAATTAGGTATTAAGTCCTCGTGGGATCGATACTTTTTATACTACTTGAACGATACGTGCACTTGCGTTATATACGTGTGTGATTACGCCGGTCAAGTACTGTGAAAATTTCCTCCATCATGCCCAAGCCACCAGACAAAGCAATAAAAGCATCAGCACGGTTGATCATTTCTACCAAACGTTCTAACATACCTGCACGATCAGTTCTTCTTCGTTTGATGGTCCTATTAGATTTCCTTCTACCAAAGATTTTGGGATGATTCCCAAAACTTGACTACCTATATCCTGTACGGCTTTTGAAACGATCCCCATTAGTCCAAGATTGCCTCCGCCATATACTAAGTGCATATTCTTTTCAGCTAAGACTCGACCCAATTCTTGTGTTGCTGCTATGTATTATGGCTTAGTACCAACACTAGTACCACAAAAGACACATATATTTACAACTCGTCTTCTTGAAGTGGCTTTCATTTTTATGGTATTTTTTTTCATCTCTGGATGCCTTCAAGAGTTCAATGATGAGTTGAATTTATAGCACCTGAAAAATGGTTAGTATAATAGCACTAGTATCTTCCCAAGGACGATTCTCAGCAAAATAATAAAAGAAATCATGAAAGGTCAAAAGTCTACATCCTGTCTGCGAAAATAAAGATAATTACAGCAGAAAAGCAAATCAAAGAAATTATTAAGGCAACGGAATTGTGTACGTAATACGCCACTCGTTTGGTATAAATTCATTAGGATGCGTCTCAAGAATTCATTCCTTACTCAGCCATCACTAATGAATTAACTCTCATTTTTGTGATTGCCAAACACCATTCCTTTTATCTTGTTTGCCTTAATGCTCTGTTTGTGCTTTTCTTGAAAATATCACACAAAAATTAAAAACTCTACAATATGTATACACAAAAATATGAAAACAGAAATTACAACAAATTGCATGGGTTGACATTCTTATGTCCATTCAAATGTTGCATCTTTTAATAGGAGGTTACATAAGGGTCTGGATATGGTACTAAAATTTTTAATGAACCTCCTATAAAATCTTACATGTTCTAAAAAGAATGAATTTCCCTGATTGGTTTGGAGATGGTAATTTAGAAATTACCTTTATTTTTACCTTGTCAACCTCAATACCTTTAGATGACATAACGTGTCCGAAAATAATTCCTGAATTAGTCATGAAATGTCATTTTTCCCATTTTAACACAAGTCATTTTTCTTCACATCTTTTCAAAATATTTTCCAGATTATTCAAGTAATCATCAAATGAATTCCCAAAAATAGTTATATCATCCATAAAGATCGGTAAACAGTGTTTAACCATGTCACTAAATATGCTTAACATACATCGTTGGAATTTGTAGGTGCATTACAAAGTCCAAAAGACATTTTCCTAAATGCAAATGTTCCAAAATGGCATGTGAATGTGATCTTTTCCTGGTCTTCTAAAGAAATGGGAATATGATAATAACCTGAGTAACCATCAATAAAACAACAGTATGGATGTCCAGCTACTCTTTCCAAAATTTGATCAAGAACTGGTAAAGAAAAATGATCTTTTCTACTTGTGTCATTTAGTTTTCTATAATCAATGTACAAATGCCAACTATATGAAATGCGAGTTGGGATTAATTCTCCTTTATCATTTTTTACAACAGTAATTCTAGGCTTTTTAGGTACAACCTGTGTAGGACTTACCCTCTTACTATCAGAGATAGGGTAGATAATACCTACATCAAGAAGTTTAAGGACCTCTAAGTTTAAGAAGAGAAGAAATTACCACATGATAAGATTATCATCTAGAAATGCATCTTTCAGTTATTCTGGCAATGCTTTTAGCTCAAAATTGGGTGTTTCTTCGTGTTCTCATTCTTTCAGTGTTCCCAATTTTTCCAAATTTTGGATCTTTCCATCGTCTTCCAATACATGTGTAGAGTCAAGTAGAAAATCATTAGTAATATACGAATCTATTTGCGTACTTTGATAAATGGTAAATATATCAATATTTACTGTCCCTTTGACTTAATATTTTATATATTTTCTTGAGTTTTGTGAATATTTTGATGTGTTTCGTGGTATTTTGTATATAAATAAAATAACAGGACTCTCTAGAGGCAATACGGGGCCAAAACAGTTAAAAACGGTAAAATATGGCAAAAAAATGTAAATTTCCTGCTAAAATACGCCATTTGCTAAAATACGCTGTGCTAAAATGCATCGTCTGCTAACCTGCGCCGAAAACTGGTAACAAGCGCCTGCCACATGTCACAATCGAATTTTTGCTAACATACACCTCTGCCATCATGCACCAGCTACGTGTCAACATCATAGCAAATTTACTAACGTGCACCGGACATGTGTCACCATCACATGCTGCTGACACTCATCATTGAAACAAATCATTACTGATGTAAACATCGTGACATGTATAACCTTACGCGTTGCAACACCAAGCCAATAATTCAGCTAATAATTATGCCGATGCCATGTGTCCTCATCTTCGAAATCTATGCGCCACATGGCGTAATTCTACGGTGTGTCACGATGCGTAATGTTTCGCGCGTCGCAGACGATTTCAGTTTAAAACTCATACTTTCTTCTAAGGAATTCCTTAAGAATACTAAGAAGATTGTATCTTGTTTGTTTATTTACAGTTTACAGTATTTAATTTTATTTACTTTTCACAACAGTACTTACTTTTCTTTACTTTTCAGACTTTATTTTTTTTTTTATTCAGCATGAGGAGGTAACTCCCATCTGCTGGGGTTAAAGGTCAAGTTTTTGGCGCTGTCACCAGAGTATTATTTATTTTCCACTAATAATTTTGGAGTTAGATACCTTTACTTGTGTCTAATTTGTTTTTACTTATTATTTATGTTTTCTTGTGTTTCAGATTCTCAAACACTACATGAGACGAACCCATGCTTTGAAATCTGACCGCTTGACCTATAAATTCAAAGAACAATCAAACTTTTGAAAAGGGAAAGTCGAGAAGGCCAAGAAACACTGATCAACATAGAACCTGAACCTTTGGAGGTTTCACCACCAATTCCTATTCGAGACAGAACTATTCCGGTGGTTGACCACTTCATTTCTTGTATTGTACCTCCTCCTTTACCAGTAAATGCGTGTGACATCAAAACATGCATTCAGATGATACAACAGTCAGTGCAGTTTGGGGGAAATACAACTAAAGATCCTAATGCTCATATCCGTAACTTTCTGGAAGTTTACGACACTTTCAACTACAATTGAGTGGTTAAAGAAGAAATGGACTGCGTGTTTTTCCATATTCCTTGAATGACAGAGCTAAGGCTTGGCTACATTCATTACCAGCAGGTTCCATCAAAACTTGGAACACTCTAGCCACCAAATTCCTTGAAAAATATTTTCCACCAGCTAGAACTGTAAAGTTGAGGAATGACATCACATCCTTTGTGCAACATGACTCAGAATACCTTTACAAAGCCTGGGAAAGGTATAAGGATATACTCAGGAAATGTCCTCACCATGAGATTGTAAAATGGTTACAAGTCTAAACCTTCTATAATGGACTTTCTAAATTGATGAGAACCACAATTGATGCTGCGGCTGGAGGAGCTTTAATGGAAAAATGAGAAGATCGGGCCTGTGATTTAATTGAAGAAATGACTAACAACAATTCTTTGTAGCCAACAAAAAAGAGCATGATCCAAAGAATTGCTGGAATTTATGAAGTTGGAGCCAATACAACAGTGAATGTCTGGATCAGATATGAAAATTCATAGAAACTCTTAGCACGTAAGGTAATATTAGATCCACAAGTTCACCATATGGAGGAGTACCATAGTCATAATTTCAACAAATAAGGGAACAATCCATATTCCAACACCTACAACCCAGGGTGGAGGAATTATCCCAATTTTGTATGGAGCAACAATTCAGGGCAAAGGAATAGAAACTCTTAGCACGTAAGGTAATATTAGATCCACAAGTTCACCATATGGAGGAGTACCATAGTCATAATTTCAACAAATAAGGGAACAATCCATATTCCAACACCTACAACCCAGGGTGGAGGAATTATCCCAATTTTGTATGGAGCAACAATTCAGGGCAAAGGAATAATCCACCACCTGAATTCCAACAACAAAAGAAAGGCCAAGAGTATGAAAAAAAAACTAGGAATAAAAGAAGTACTGGCATAATTGAAGAAGCAAGAAGCAAAATACGATGCTTTAGCAGCTATGGTTCAAAATCAAGTAGCATTGAATCAAAGCCATTCAGCTTCTATTTAAGCACTGGAGAATCAAATGGGAAAGCTGGCCAAAGCTCAGAGTTACAGACCGCCAGGTAATATTCCTAGCAACACAGAACCAAATCCAAGAAACAGAGAGAATGAGCAATGTCAAGCCATTACTTTAAAAAGCGATACTAAAATCAACAAAGATGTTGTAATCAAGGCATCTGTTGATGAAGTTCCAAAAGAAGCAGTTCCCCAGATGGAGGAAAAAGAAGCAAAGGAAAAAGATCGAGAAAGACTCACTCCATATTTTCCACAGCGTCTTCAGAAAAAAAACTGGACAAACAGTTTGCTCGATTCTTGGAGGTCTTTAAAAAGCTATATATCAACATTCCATTTGTAGAAGTGTTGGAAGAAATTCCCAGCTATGTCAAATTCATGAAAGACATTCTTTCACGAAAGCGGAGATTGGGAGATTACGAGATAGTAATATTGACAGAAGAATGCAGTGCCATCATTCAGAGGAAACTTCCCCCAAATTTGAAAGATCCTGGCAGTTTTACTGTCCCATGCACCATTGGAGAACATTATATCGATAAAGCTTTGTGTGATTTAGGTGCTAGTGTTAATTTGATGCCTTTTTTGATTTATAGGAAACTGCAAATTGGAGAAGCAATGCCCACCTCAGTCTAACTACAACTTGCTGATAGAACGCTCATATTTTCGAGAGGAGTAGTTGAAGATGTGTCGGTCAAAGTTGAGAAACTCATTCTCCTAGCAGATTTCATTATCCTTGACATGGAGGAAGACAAAGATGTACCTATCATTCTCTGGAGACCAGTCTTGGCTACAGGTCGAACTATTATTGATGTATAAAAATGAGAATTAACCATGAAAGTGTAGGACCAAGAAGTTACCTTATATATTTTCAAACCATGAAATTTCCGAGTGATAAAATGTAGGAGGAATGTTTCAGAATTGATGTTGTAGATAGTATCATCCAGGATACTGACGCACTGCCACTTCCCACGGATAAACTTGAAGATTGCATCACCAACATGACTGAAAACGAGCTGGGTGCTGAAATTCTGGAATGTATTAACTATCTTGACAAACTATTTCACTTCAAATCAACACCACAAGTGGAAATTTTGGAACTACCAAAGAAGAAGCGAATCAAACCTTCAGTTGAAGAAACACCACAGTTGGAGCTAAAGCTACTTCTGAGCCACCTCAGGTATACGTTCTTAGGAAACTCTTCTGAACTACCTGTGATTATTTCTTCGTCACTAACATTGAAGTAGGAAGAAAAGATCCTGAGAGTGTTACGAGAACACAAGAAAGCCATTGGATGGACTATAGTAGACATTCGAGGCATTAGTCTATCATTTTGCATGCATAAGATTCTCATGATTGACGAGTACAAACCCACAGTGGAGCATCAATGGAGACTAAATCCAATCATGCAGGAGGTCGTTAAGAAATAAATTATCAAATGGTTAGATACTGGCATCATTTACCCCATCTCTGACATCACTTAGGTGAGTCATATGCAGTGTGTGCCAAAGAAATGAGGAATTACTATTGTCACAAATGAAAAGAATGAGCTGATTCCAACAAGAATAATGACTGGATGGGGATATTGACCGGCGTAATCACATGCGTATAACGCAAGCGCACATATCATTCAAGTAGTATAAAAAGCATCGATCTCACGAGGACTTAAAATTTTTTATCATCAATTTATGAAGTTAACTATTTACAAGTATCTAATGGATTGATTGTTTGATTGGGTTGTGACTTTAAAATTAAAATAAGTAAATAAATTGCTTGAAAATAGATTGAAGAAAATTCAAATTTATAAAACTATCTAGGGTTGTGAATCATTCCAATATCTTTTTAAAAGATGAAGTGGTTATTTTACGTTTGTGTAATATATTGATATATTAACCTGAAATACGAAATTATGTAAAAGCCTCTTCCGATGGTCAAATACAAATACCCAGTATAATTAATCATATTCCTATGTTAACAAAATTATCTGAATTCATTAAGATTAAGTTCCAATTATGGCTACCCCCGCCCGATAGGTATATTCCTATCCTGTAAGGAAATCTATTAAAGGGTTATATATCCTCAAGGAAGATCGTGGGCTATTGAGTCTAAGGTTTTTAACCTAAAATTTATTTTCCAAGTTCATTTTAAGTTTACCAGTTCAATTTTATTAATGGCCAGTTAATAAAAAAACATTAGGATTAAGGCTCAATAAATAAACCTTTATATTACCCAAACTGTAATTTAACCCCTTATAAACTGGTGATATTGGATTTCATCACAATCTCAGATAACTGGCTTAGTTACGATACATATTTACGGGTAGTCTAAACTTAAATATAAGAAAAGACATAAAATAAATGTTGGAAATTAAATTACTGGAAAGTAAATACTGAAAGTAAATAAAGTAAAAGTACAATAAATAAAATGCTGAGGTAAAAGGATCCACTTTTATTACTACTATTTTAGATATCCCCATTAACATAATAGATTAACTTTGCGTGATAATTACCAACCAGCCATATAGGCGGTATCCTGATTAAGTCAAATTAATAATTAATTACCAACCAACCAACTAGGCAGTATCCATGCTTAATCAAGTTAAAACCAATTTATAATTAATTACGAACCGACCAAATGGTGGTATCCTCGTTAAGTCAAATTTTAAATAGTTATTATATTATAATTATTGGAGATTAATATAAATAGTAATAATAAAAGCTTTACATTTTACCCCAGCAAGGGGGAGTTACCTCCTCATTGCTTGAAAAGTAAAAACAGAAAAAGTAAAAAAAGGAAAGTATTGTGCGCAAAAGTAAATTTCAGAAAGTAAAAACTGAAAAGTAAAGAAAAGAAAGTGTGAAAGCGGAAATTAATTACTGAAAGCTGTAAATAAACAAACAAGATACAATTTTCTTAGTTATTCTTAAGGAATTTCAAAGAAGAAAGTATGAATTTACAAATGAAATGGCTTGGTATTTATAGGTAAAATTTTGCCTCCACCAAATCCATTATTAATTGCTCCACTAATTGCTCCACCGAATCTATTATTAATTGCTATCATGTTTGGTGGGAGCTTGACTATTTTTATTTATTTGCTTTGAAAATGACTTTAATAATTATACATAACACACTTTCATATGTGTCATCAATTTCGGTCATGAAATCTTCAGAATTCGAAATTATTTTGTTCTTTAAAGTTGTAGATATTTGAGTCTTCTTTAATCAGGAACTAGAATCAGCTCAATCCGATATCGGAGTAAGCATTTATGCCCAAAATATGATAGTTGCGTAAAACTAGAATTTCTGAAATTGCACTTCGTTAGAACGCCATTTCAAGTTTCCAATCTCCAAAATTAATTTTTCAAGTCCAATATTTTTCCCTTATTTGACCCACATTTCGTCCTAAATGATTTCATTGAGTCCTAATATTATTTTATCTGTAAAATAAACTAAAACACATGAAAACGTTCATCAAACCCGAGAAACTAAACAAAATATTAAGTAAAATGAGCAATAAATATTGATATATTTTTCGCTCATCACACCCTCAAACCTATCATTTGCTAGTCCTCGAGAAAAATAATAAAATACAATAAATACATAAAATTAAACTAAGCCACTTTCGTATGGATCACGGTTGCATTTAGCGTCAACAAGCCTTTAAACTCTTAGGTGTCCCTAGTGGACGAGTTTTAGTCTCGTGAGGGCTTACAACAACGATACCACAAACGTTTTACAAAAGTAAAAATATAATAAAACTAATACACACATAAGGAAAAAAGGCAAGAGAAAAGAGAATAAAGAAGTTAGTGACTAAACAGATGAAGCTTCTAATCCAAGTTAATAATTTTTTCATTCTTTCCAGATTACTAAATAAGTGAATTCTCCAATTATTTTTTTTACTATTCTTCATATACACATCCAACAAAATATTAATCAACTCATTTTGGCCCATAATAGTCACAAGTGCAGTTAAGAAGAAAGTAATATTTTTGTCATAAAGTTTTATCATAATTCACACATTTTTTAGCAATGGAATATTTTCCTGATTTTTTTTTTATTTATGTACAATATCTTCCATCTATGTAGCGAGCTTTGGGCCAGTGACTCCCAAACTAGTTGGTTTTAGGGCACTAGGTGTTAAGATACCCCTACGGACTTAATGTAACATCCCGGATTTTCAGGACTGTTCTGGAAGATTCTCGGACCGATGTTATAATCTCAGAGCATGATGATAATGAAGAATAAGAGTTTAAGTGATGTTATATGGCATCGCGTTGGAAAACGCTTGGGATTAAAATTCAGTTGATCGCTTTTCGTAAAACACGTAAAGTTTATAGTTTAGGTCATAAAATTAGCAGACGAACTCCGATTGAGTTGGTTCTTGAACCATCAGACTTATTTTTCAGAGACGAACAACTTTCATGTTGAGCACTTTTTGAAATTTGCACCAGAAGGGCCTCAAAATTGCTAATTACAGCAGACACCTCAAGTTAAGGACTAAACAACAATTTCGCAGGGACCTATTTGATATTTTTGTTGATAGTATATAAAGCCCTCAGGTTTTCAAAAATAACAAAATTGACTAAACCAAAACAAGACCCTCACCCGCACCCCCGATCGCCCTTGGTAAAGAACCTCTCGCCGGTGGCAACTCCGGCCATCTCAGGTCGGTGCACCGGTGCAGATCCGTTCCCCCAGTGACGGCGAGCAAGATGGTGGCAGGCAGCGGCCGTGAAAGCGCCGACAATTGCGACGTCGAGGGAATTTTTGGGCGTGAGATGGGTTTCGTGGATCCGATTCGTCGGTTTGTTTCACGGCCCGAGCCATCTACCAAATCGAAGCCCTCAGAGAGTACTACGAGTATGCAGTAGCCGGTTGCAAGTGAAACGAGGAAGAAAGTCACGGTAAATAGTAAACCCATGATGAATAGTATCTCTGATCGAAATTTCGATCGCACCAGACGTTCGTATGGCCGTTGGGAGTCCGGATATGGCCTCGGAATTTCAATACGACTTTCCGTTCAAAATTCATTATATTAAAGTGTATCGATTTGTATTCGGATATTTCCAGTAATTCCTTAGTTTAGCGAATTGCCATGATTCGAATTGTATATAATATTATATGTTAAAACGATAAATGTGGTAGAATCCGGGGAGAATCGGATGAGATATGATCGATCCAGTAGAATTAGCGAGTTTCCGGTAAAACAAAGTTTCTTGCGCGAATGAGCTTAGATGACCGTAGCCTTGGTTGAGATATAAATATGATATTGTGAGGGTAATTAAGTACTTCTGGATTAGTTCGGAGGGTTCGGGACCCTTCCGTAGCTTTTGGGGAAACTTTTCTGTAAGTTTTACCGCAAACGCGTAAAATGAGAATCTGAGGTATCTAGTTAGTTCAGAATAGTATAGAAAGACATATTAAAGTAATGAAGCTTAAACCGTAGAGTCGGTGAGGATTTGAGTATTACGAGAAAGTCCGTAGTTTATTATAGATGAGTAGAAGTTCCGCAAATAGTGGTTCTGACATATGTTGTGATTTGTTTTGACAGATCGGGTCCAGGTTCGGAGTGTCCGTAAACTATGTAAGTAACTCATGCGATGAATGCTTATGTTATATGTTCAGTTCTAGTTTATATAATAAAGAAACGATATATGTATAGTGTATAACCATAAACATGATGTGTATATATGTGTATGTGTATATATATATATATGTATGTATATGTAAATAAGATATTAGAGAACCTAAGATTGAAAAGTATAAAAGTGACAAAGTACATGCATATAGATGAAACGTGAGCAAATGCTTATAATTATAATATAATGAGACTTGGGTTTGGGGGTAGAAAACTACACCATAGGGAATGGAACTAGTGTTATGAAGGAAAGTTTGTAATTATGCATTATATAAGAATATTAGCAACATGAGTATAGATACGAGTATATAAAGTGATAAAAAGCATAAATGAGTAGTATATGCATAGCATGGGAATGTATACAAGATTATGACATCAGATTCTTGAACACAAGATGATAGTTAGAAAATGGCAAATCAGTTTAAGAACTAAGACATTGGAACTCATGTACGTTTGATGTCTGATATTGTAGAAGAACTTCGATTGTATGTGTATGAATATAAATTACGCAATATATTGATTGTGAGCCACCAGCAAGGTAAGTTATAGAGGTAAGCTAAGTTATGATGGTTTGAATATGTGTATGTATAGATAAATATAGATATGTATCAATGTAAGATAAATTTTGCATGTTTTAGTTTGAGCAAGTATTATGTTGATATTTGAGCATATAGTTTGCAAGATCATTATAGATGGAATCATGGCTAGAGTAGAGAGGAGCATGAGAAAAGCATATATGCATGTGCATGTGTGTGTGTTTAAGTTTTCAGCAGTTGAGCAAACGATAACAATGTTTTCAACAATTTCAAATGTTTTAAAGAAAGATTTCAAATGCTTTTGAAAAGAATCGTATTTCAGAAAATGTTTTTACAGTTTGAGTTATAGATTATGGCTTTATAGTTTTCGGGGCATAAGGTAAAACCTCACCCCAGTATGTAACTAGAGATAAAGAGATGAAATTGAAGGACAGAGACATGTTCACATGTAGAGGACTAAGGGAACGGCGATACGTAACGCCCCTAGATCCTAGTTATGAGAAAGGATGGCGGCATATGATCGTGTACCTGATCTCCAGTTTGAACTTGGGTGGTAGCATATATCCGCACCCCCGGTTCCAGTTATTGGCTTGGGGATCAGCGACACGTAGCGCCTCAAGACCACCAGTTTTGAGACAGTAGTGGCATGCTTTAGGGGACGGTGAGATGTATCGCCTCAAAGTCATGGTTTGCATTACTGGCTCCAGATAGGCATATGGGGGACAGTGGTTTATTGCGCCCTCATACGTCCAGGTTTTCAGACAGAGATACATTTTTTAGAAAAACTTTCAGATCTCAAATTTCAGATTTTCAGTACATAGTTTTCAAAAGTCAGACTTTAGTAAACAGTTTTCAGAACCAGATTCTAGAAACAGTTTTCAGATCTCAGACTTCAGTTACAGTTTTTAGAAAAAGTCTTTTAAAAAGAAAGTTTTCAGAAGCATCTGTTTTACGAGTAATTCAGAGTTTTAAAGCAGAAAATAGTTTTCAAGTAAAGCTTTCAGATAGAGAGTTCAGAAAGAGTTTTCCGAAAACAGCATTTCAGAAAAGATTTCAAGAAGTATCTTATGAAGCATTGCATGATAAGTATAGTATAGTTTACAAGTTACGTATATAAATCATCTGTTTTAGTTATCATTTAAAAGCATTTAGTTGACATAAATATTTGTGACATGACTGCATCAACATGCACATATGGTTAATCTTGTGGAGAGCACGTTCATATAGAAGTATCACGTTGTAAATACGAGTGCATAGTAGCATGACCTTATTTGAATTAATATATGCAACCATGGATAATGGATTAGATAGTTAACAGAAATAAGATGTTAATTTTCCGATTTGATGATATTTCAAAAAAGATAAGAATAAGAGGTTTTAAATTAAAGGCCAAAACTAGATACAAAGTAAAACATAGAAAAGTAAAAAAATGTTAAAGTAGCGTAGTGGATACGTAATGAGTATTGGTACAATAGATGGATTTATAGAGCTTAATGACTATAGTATATGTGTTTAAAGTTTAAGTATGAAACAAGATGTAAGGGTGTGTGAATTGGAACATAATCTTGTAATAAGTGGTAATGTCTGGACTTGAATAAGAGTTTTGCAGTTAACCTAGATTTGAGAATTATGTGAGACTACATAGACAATATAAGTCATCAATATTTTAAGAAATAAACCTTGTATGAGTTTGTATGTTTAAGTTAGGAGCATAGTTACTTACTGAGTCATTATGACTCACACCACAACAGTTGTAGTTTTGCAGGTCAGCAGCTGACATATCAGGCCAATAGAACTTTGATGAAGACTTTGAAGACAGTGGATCGGCCCAATTGTAGTCGAGGAAGTCAAGAGAGTCCTGGGTCGAGTTATGGGTCCTCACGGCCTTTTGTAAGGTTTTTGTATTGTATCTCATCTGTATAAGTGATGAAATAGCTTAGTTTTTTTTTGAGTCTTGGCCGGAGGCCAATTGATTTACATTTGTTCTTTGAGTTCAGGCCTAAGGCCTTCATGTTGAGATTTAATGATTGTGTTGTTTTGGATGCTGGCTATAGGCCAGGTTACATGATGTTTTGAATACATCATGCCGAAATTTCGTCAGAAACAGAGGCTTATGGAGATGGGTTCTACTGACTCCTGCCGGTAGCATCTTGGCCTAGGCGGGATGTTACAAAGTTGGTATCAGAGCATGGTTTAAGAGTCAGAGACAGTAGCATAGTCTAGAAGTCAGTGACTGCAACTGTGGGGATCCTACTGTCAGAGAATATCTTCATTTTGGTTAAGACCACATAGGTATTTGTATGTAACTTTTATAATTATTTGGCGTAATTTGATTATATTATTCAGTGCTTTGATTGCTTGGACATGAGTCCATGGGTGACTCATTTGTTATGTATAGATTAGCTATCTTCGTATGGGAAGATATCAGATTAAGTTAGTACCCTTGCGGCCTTTTTAGATCAGAGAATTAGCAAGAATAAGATAGAATCAGTATAGGGCCCGAGTGAGGCCAGAGGATTTGAGATAAGAACCAGAGCAGTACAGTTAAAGATAAGAGCCAGATCAGTATAGCCAGAGATGAGAACCAGACCAGCATAGTTAGATTAAAGCCGTAGATGAGCCGTTATAGATTCTAGTTTATAGAGAGTGATTAGTTGAAAGATGAGATGAAGAAGTATATCAGTGAAGTATAGAGTAAGATAATTTTCGTATATTTGACCAGGTTTGAATCAGTGGTTATAAGGGTGGAGAAATTTCGAGGACGAACATTTTATAAGGAGGGGTGAAATGTAACATCCCGGATTTTCAGGATTGTTCCGGAAGATTCTCGGACGATGTTATAGTCTCGGAGCATGATGATAATGAAGAATAAGAGCTTAAGTGATGTTATATGGGTTAGAATCATAGATTATGAACATTCGTCACGTTGGAAAACGCTTGGGATTAAAAGTCATTTGCGCGCTTTTCGTAAAATGTGTAAAGTTTACAGTTTAGGACATAGAATTAGCAGACAAACTCCGATTGATTTGATTCTTAAACCACCAGACTCATTTTTCAGAGACGAATAGCTTTCACGTTGAGCACTTTTTGAAATTTGCACTAGAAGGGCCTCAAAATTGCTAATTACCGCAGACACCCCAAGTTAAGGACAAAACAGTAATTTCGCATGGACCTATTTGATATTTTCCTTGATAGTATATAAAGCCCTTAGGTTTTCAAAAATAACAAAATTGACTAAACCAAAACAAGACAATCACCCGCACCCCGATCGCCCTTGGTAAAGAACCTCTCACCGACGGCAACTCTGGCCACCTCAGGTCGGCGCATCGGTGCAGATCCATTCCCCCAGCGACGGCGAGCAAGATGGTGGCAGGCGGCGGCCGTGAAAGCGTCGGCAACGGTGACATCGAGGGAAGATTTGGGAGTGAGATGGGTTTCATGGATCCGGTTCGTCGGTTTATTTCACGACCCGAGCCACCTACCAAATCGAAGCCCTCAGAGAGTACTACGAGTATGCGGAGTCGATTTCACCAAACAGCGGCCGGTTGCACGCGAAACGATGAAGAAAGTCGCAATAAATAGTAAACCCACGATGAACAGTAGCTTCGATCGAAATTACGATCTCACCAGCGTGTTCGTATGGCCGTTGGGAGTCCGGATATGGCCTCGGAATTTCAGAATGACTTTCCGTTCAAAATTCGTTGTTTTAAAGTGTATCAATTTGTATTCGGATGTTTCCAGTAATTCCGTAGTTTAGCGAATTGCCATGATTCGAATTGTATATAATATCATATATTAAAATGATAAATGTGGTAGAATCCGGGGAGAATCATATGAGATATGATCGATCCAATAGAATTAGTGAGTTTTCGGTAAAACAGAGTTTCTCGTGGGAATGAGCTTAGCTGACCGTAGCATTTGTTGAGATATAAATATGTTATTACGAGCGTAATTAAGTACTTCTGGATTAGTTCAGAGGGTTCGAGACCCTTCCGTAGCGCTTGGGGAAACTTTTCCGTAAGTTTTGCCGCAAACGCGTAAAATGAGAATCTGAGGTATCTAGTTAGTTCAGAATAGTATAGAAAGACATATTAAACTAATGAAACTTAAACCATAGAGTCGGTGAGGATTTAAGTATTCTGAGAAAGTCTGTAGTTTATTATAGATGAGTAGAAGTTCACAAATAGCGGTTCTGACATATGTTGTGATTTGTTTTGACAGATCGGGTCCAGGTTCGGAGTGTCCGCAAACCAGGTAAGTAACTCATGCGATGAACGCTTATGTTATATGTTCAGTTCTAGTTTATATAGTAAAGAAACGATATATGTATAGTGTATAACCATAAACAGGATGTGTATATGTGTGCGTGTATATATATATATATATATATATATGCAAATAAGATATTAGAGAACCTAAGATTGAAAAATATAAAAGTGACAAAGTACATGCATATACATGAAACGTGAGCAAATGCTTATAATTATAATATAATGAGACTTGGGTTTGGGGGTTGTAGAAAACTACACCCTAGGGAATGGAACTAGTGTTATGAAGGAAAGTTTGTAATTTATGCATTATATAAGAATATTAGCAACATGAGTATAGATACGAGTATATAAAGTGATAAAAAGCATAAATGAGTAGTATATGCATAGCATGGGAATATATACAAGATTATGACATGAGATTCTTGAACACAAGTTGATAGTTAGAAAATGGCAAATCAGTTAAAGAACTAAGACATTGGAACTCGTGTACGTATGATGTCTGATATTGTAGAAGAACTTCGATTGTATGTGTATGAATATAAATTATGCAATATATTGATTGTGAGCCACCAGCAAGGTAAGTTATAGAGGTAAGCTAAGTTATGATGATTTGAATGTGTGCATGTATAGATAAATATAGATATGTATGAATGTAAGATAAATTTTGCATGTTTTAGTTTGAGCAAGCATTATGTTGATATTTGACCAAATAGTTTGCAAGATCATTATAGATGGAATCATGGCTAGAGTAGAGAGGAGCATGAGAAATGCATATATGCATGTGGATGTGTGTGTGTGTTTAAGTTTTCAGCAGTTGAGCAAACGATAAAAATGTTTTCAACAATTTCAAATATTTTAAAAGAAAGATTTCAAATGCTTTTGAAAAGAATCGTATTTCAGAAAATGTTTTTACAGTTTGAGTTACAGATTATGGTTTTATGGTTTTCGGGACATAAGGTAAAACCTCACCCCAGTATGTAACTAGAGATACAGATAAGGAATTGACGGACAGAGACATGTGCACATGTAGAGGAGTAGGGGGACGGCGATACGTAACGCCCCTAGATCCTAATTTATGAGAAAAGATGGCGGCATATGATCGTGTACCTGATCTCCAGTTTGAACTTGGGTGGTAGCATATATCTGCACCCCCAGTTCCAGTTTATGGCTTGGGGATCAGCGACACGTAGGGCCCCAAAACCACCAATTTTGAGACAGTAGTGGCATGCTTTGGGGGATGGTGAGATGTATCGCCTCAAGGTCATGGGTTTGCATTACTGGCTCCAGATAGGCATATGAGGGACGGCGGTATATAGCGCCCTCATACGTCCGGGTTTTCAGACAGAGATATAGATTTCAGAAAAGCTTTCAGATCTCAAATTTCAGATTTTCAGTACATAGTTTTCAAAAGTCAGACTTTAGTAAACAATTTTCAGAAACTAGATTCTAGAAACAGTTTTCAGATTTCAGACTTCAAACTTCAGTTACAGTTTTCAGAAAGAGCCTTTTAAAAAAGAAAGTTTTCAGAAACATCGGTTTTACGAGTAATTCAGAGTTTAAAGCAGAAACTAGTTTTCAAGTAAAGCTTTCAGAAAATAGTTTTCAGAAAGAAACTTTCAGATAAAGAGTTCAGAAAGAGTTTTCCGAAAACAGCATTTCAGAAAAGATTTCAAGAAGTATCTTATGAAAGCATTGCATGATAAGTAGAGTATAGTTTAGAAGCTACGTATATAAATCATATGTTTTAGTTATCATTTAAAAGCATTTAGTTGACAGAAATATTTATGACATGACTGCATCAACATGCACATATGGTTAATCTTGTGTAGAACACGTTCATATAGAAGTATCACGTTGTAAATACGAGTGCATAGTAGCATGACCTTATTTGAATGAATACGTATCAATGATGATTGTATGAGTTGCTTACTTACTTAGAAAGAACATACTGTAAGGATGCTAGTCTTAATGAAATGGTAACACATGTATGCAACCATAGATAGTGGATTAGATACTTAACAGAAATAAGATGTTAATTATTCGATTTGATGATATTTCAAAAAAGATAAGAATAAGAGGTTTTAAATTAAAGGCCAGAACTAGATACAAAGTAAGGATATAGAAAAGTAAAAAGATGTTAAAGTAGCGTAGTGGATACGTAATGAGTCTTAGTACAATAGATGGATTTATAGAGCTTAATGACTATAGTATAGGTGTTTAAAGTTTAAGTATGAAACAAGATGTAAGGGTGTGTGAATTAGAACATAATCTTGTAATAAGTGGTAATATCTGGACTTGAATAAGATTTTTACAGTTAACCTAGATTTGAGAATTATGTGAGACTACATAGACAATTTAAGTAATCAATATTTTAAGAAATAAACCTTGTATGAGTTTGTATGTTTAAGTTAGGAGCACAGTTACTTACCGAGTCATTATGACTCACACCACAACAGTTTGTAGTTTTGCAGGTCGGCAGCTGACATATCGGGCCAATAGAATTTTGATGAAGACTTTGAAGACAGTGGATCGCCCCAATTGTAGTTGAGGAAGTAAAGAGAGTCATGGGTCGAGTTATGGGTCCTCACGACACTTTATATGGTTTTTGTATTGTATCTCATCTGTATAAGTGATGTAATAGCTTAGTTTTATTTTGATTCCTGGCCGGAGGCCAATTGATTTACTTTTTATTCTTTGAGTTCAGGCCTAAGGCCTTGATGTTGAGATTTGATGATTGTGTTGTTTTGGATGCTAGCTATAGGCCAGGTTGCATGATGTTCTGAATACATCATGCCGAAATTTCGTCAGAAACAGAGGCTTATGGAGATGGGTTCTCCTGTCTCCTGCCGGTAGCATTCTGGCCTAGGCGGGATGTTACACTTAATTACTCAGACTTCATATATATATATATATATATATATATATATATATATATATATATATTTTAACATCTTTGATCCATGTAGCGAGCTTTGGAGCACTATGTATTAAAACACCCTTACAGACTTAATATTACAACTTTTTCAATTACAGCTCATGTCTGTATGTAACAACTTTTTCAATTAAACTAGAGCACTGAATATTACAACTTTTTCAATTAAAGCTCTTGTCTATATGTTACTATGTATGGTGATAATATCTGTCAACTGAGCATATAAAGATTCATTTTAGTCAGTATTACAGAGAATTAACAAATTAAATAATTTAAATGGAAATAAACAAAAATTAACTTGTTTCGAAATAGGTTGAGATACGTCTCAGGAATGGAAATTCCTTACACAGCTATCTCACACCAATTTCACCTGATTAATCAAATAAAAACACAAAAATGCAAAATATTTTTTTTGGGTTTTTGTAAACTTTTTCAATTTTTTTTGGCTTTTTCGAAAAATTTTGACTAAAAATAAAATAAAAAAAACAAGATATAATTTAACTATTCTCCTCCCCCAAACTTAAATGAGACATCGTCCCCATTGTCTTAAACAATAGAATAAGAGTTTAGAAAACCGTACCTGGTTAGCTGAAATTCTACATCTAAATGAAAAGTTAAAGGTTAAGATCCAGATTTATCTGATGCCTCTTACCACGATCATTATCGAACCAATTTATCTTGGAAAGAATGGGGTCAGTTTAAGGTTCAAAGGCTAAGATTTGGTTAATTAAATCTTGGACAGTTCTGGCAGTAAAGAGGACTTCTTTTTACAGGCTTTGACACGAACCCATTTCTCCTGGCATCATCAAGAAACACACAAAGAAAATCATAAAATCCATCAACATTGTACAGTCCAAGCAGTTTTTGATGCATGTTTAAGTTTGCCCAAGATAGTACTGTAAAAATTTCCTCCATCGTGCCCAAGCCTCATGAAAAAGCAATAAAAGCATCAGCACAGTTAATCATTTCCACCAGTCATTCAGACATACCTGGCACGATCAGTTCTTCTCCGTTTGATGGTCCAATCAGATTAACCTCCGCCAAGGGTTTTGGGATGATTCCCAGAACTTCACTGCCTCATTCTTTTACAACTTTTGAACGATCCCCATTAATCCAAGATTGCCATCGCCATATACTAGATGCATATTCCTTTTAGCTAAGACTCGACCCAATTCCTGTAATATCGCTATGTATTATGTTTTAGTACCAATACTAGTTCCATAAAACACATAAATATTTTCAACTCGTTTTCTTGAAGTGGCTTCCATTTTTGTTTCACAATTCTAGATGTCTTCAAGAGTGAAATGATGAGTTGAATTTATAATACCTGAAAAAGGGTGAGTAGTAATATCACTAGTACCTGCCAGATGATAATTATTAGTTAAACAGTAAAATAAATCGTGAAAGACCAAAAAGTCTGGATCCTGTCAGAGAAAATAAAAGAAAACAACAAAACAAATCACAATTATTAGGAAAAGAAAAAGAGATAATTTTCACAATAATTTATGGCTTGATTGATGTCTATGCATCAGGGACAAGCTTCCCATCAAATTTTCTTAAAATTGGCAAACAATGTCTTTTTGAGTTAGATTCCCGAGACTTAACTGTTGTCTTTCTTTTAGGAATTGTGTATATAACATGTGAATTTTGTGATACACATATCCACTGGGATGCGTCTCAAGAGTCTTAGATATATCATCCAATGACTCTTTACTCAAGCTAACCCTAATGAAATTAATCTTATCTTCACGGTTATCAGACATCATTCCTATAGAACGACAACGAGTATCACAAAACATACGAGCACATTTGTAAAAAAACACCCATTCTTTTAGCTCTTCTCTTTTTAGCAAATGTGCTTCATCCTAAACCAGGCAGATGAGAAATAAAAGAGTCAAAGGACTTACCTGCCAATCAGACTTGTGCTTCAATAATCCAACGGATGTCAGTGTACCTTTAATCATCAGTAGTCTCATCCATTCCAAGCGAGCTTTATAGACTTTCATAAGAGAGTTTTGACGGAGAGAAGGAAATGACTTGTGAAGATTTGTAAGAATTTCTTCCATCATGAAATCTGATTTTACCTACAAAAATTAAACACAAAAAATAAAACACACCAAATCACAATATATACACAAATTACATGGGTTGTCTCCCAGCTATTATTAAATTTAACGTTGTCAGGTAGACATGACTGCCCAGACATTATGCTAGAACTGAAAGTGTGACACTTTCCTTTTGTTGCTCAATTGATTCTCCCCAATAGTGCTTGACACGCTTATTTTTAACCTTGAATGTTTTGCTGGAGTCGGGATCATGTAACTTAATGGCTCTAACTGGCAAAACCTGGTGATTAAGAATTGACCTGACCACCATGATTTTGGCTTCCATGGGAAGAGTTTTAAGCTTGACTTGTTCAAAAGTACCCTCTGTTCTGGTTCCAGCTTTATGCACACTAACTTCTCATCATGTCTCTTCTTGGCCATTTCTTTGTACAACTTAGCATTCTCAAAAGGCTATATGTGAAATTCCTCCAATTTGTTGAGTTGGTGGAATTGTTCCTCTTATGTTGCTTGTAGTGCAAGAATACGCAGTATGGTTTATTTTCCGGCTCTACAGGAAATTGACATGCTTTAATTTTGTCAGTAGAACTTTGCATTACATTGGAATTCTGGATGGTACTATTTATCACATCAAGTCTGAAACATTCCCCATTCTTTTCATTATCTGGGAAATTCATGGCCTTGAAAACTTTGAATGTCACTTCTTAGTCCTATACCCTCATGGTTAGTTCTCATTTCTGTACATCAGTAATGGTTTGACCAGTAGCCAAGAATGGTCTACCGAGGATGATCGGCACATCTTCATCTTCCTCCATATCAAGGACAATAAAATCTGCTTGGAAAATAAATTTTTCAACCTTGACCAGCACATCTTCAAGTACACCTCTCAGAAATAAGAGTGTTCTATCAGCAAGTTATATAGAGATTGAGGTAGGCATTGTTTCTCCAATCTACAATTTCCTGTAAATAGAAAAAGGCATTAAGTTAGCACTTGCACCTAAGTCACATAAAGCCTTACCGAAGTTATGTTCTCATATGGTGCAGGGAATAGTGAAACTATCAGGATCTTTCAACTTTGGAGGAATTTTCCTCTGAATGATAACGTTATATTTTTCTGATAGTGCTACTGTCTCGTAATCTCCCAATCTCCGCTTTCGTGAAAGAATATCTTTCATGAATATGACATAGCTGGGCATTTGTTCCAAAGTTTCTACAAATGGAATGTTGATATGCAGCTTTTTGAAGATCTTCAGGAATTGAGAAAATTACTTGTTTAGTTTATTCTTCTGGAGACATTATGGAAAATGTGGAGGTGGAGTGAATTTTTCTTGATATTTTTCCTTTGCTTCTTTTTCCTCCATCTTTGGAACTGCATCTTTAGGAACCTCTTAAATTATTGCCTTGATTCTAACATCTTTGTTGATTTTAGTACTGCTTTTTAAAGTAATGGCATTATATTGCTTCTTCCCTATGTTCCTTGGATTTGGTTTTGTGTTGCTAGGAAGGTTCCCTGACGATCTGTAACTCTGTGCATTGGCCAGTTGTCCCAATTGATTCTCAAGTTCTTTGATGGAAGCATATTGGCTTTGAAAAATAGCATCATATACTGCTTGTTTCTTTTTGAACATCTCTGCAATCCATTTTTCATTTATGGTTCTTTTTCAAACTCCTTGCTTTTGTTTTACTGTTTAAATTCAGGTGGTGGATTGTTCTTTTGCCCTGAATTATTACTCCATGGAAAATTAGAATGATTCCTTCATCCTAGGTTGTAGGCATTGGAATATGGATTCTTCCACTATCTGTTGAAATTATTGACATAGTTCACCATTTCTTCATATTGGTTTGTCTCTGGTCCTCCTCCATATGGTGAACTTGTGGCTCTGGTAATTTTTACAACTTGCGTGCTAAGTGTTTCCAGGCTTTTTCACATTTGCTCCAACTTAGTATTCACTATTGAGTTAGCTCTAACTTCATAAATTCTTGCAATTCATTGAATCATGCTCATTTCTGTTGGCTACAATAAATTATTGTTAGCCATTTATTCGATTAAGTCCCAGGCTTGATCTTCTCCTTTTGCCATCAAAGCTCCTCCTACAGCAGCATCAATTGTGGTTCTCATCAATCCTGAAAGTCCATTATAGAAAGTTTGGACTTAAAGCCATTTTGGAATCTCATGGTGAGGACATTTCGGGAGAAAATCTTTGTACTTTTCCCAAGCTCCGTAGAGAGTTTCCGAGTCAAGTTGTACAAAGGATGTGATGTCATTTCTCAGTTTTACTATTCTGGCTAGTGGAAAGTTCTTTGCAAGGAATTTGGTGGCTAGAGTATTCCAAGCTGTAATGGAGCCTACTGGTAGTGAATGTAGCCAAGTTTTTGCTCTGTCTTTTAATGAATATGGAAAAACTCGCAGTCTTATTGCTTCTTCTGATGCTCTATTGTAATTGAAAGTGCTGCAAACTTCCAGGAAGTTACTGATGTGGGCATTAGGATCTTCAGTTGCATTCCCCCAAACTGAACTAACTGTTGAATCATCTGAATGCATGTTTTGATGTCACATGTATTTGCTAATAAGGGAGGAAGTATAATATAGGAAATGAGGCCGTCCACCATTGGAATGGTTCTGTCTCGAATGGGAATTGGTGGTGCAACTTCCAATGGTTAGGTTCCATATTAACGATTGCTTCTTGGCCTTCTCGCCTTTCCCTTCTTAATTGTCTGATGGTTCTTTCAATTTCTAGGTCAAACGATCGGATTTCAAAGGTTCTGGTTCGTTTCATATAGTGTCTGAAAACCTGAAACACAAGAAAATAGAAACAATAAATAAAAAGAAATTAATACAAGTTAAGGTATCTAACCTCAAAACTAATAATGAAAGATAAATAAGTCCCCGGTAACGGCGCCAAAAACTTGACCGGCGTAATCACACACGTATAACGCAAGCGCACGTATCGTTCAAGTAGTATAAAAAATATCGATCCCATGAGGACTTAAAACCTTTTGTTATCAATTTATGAAGTTAAATGTTTACAAGTGTCTAATGGATGGATTGTTTGATTGGGTGGTGACTTTAAAATTAAAACAAGTAAATAAATTACTTGAAAGTAGATTGAAGAAAATTCAAATTTATAAAACTATCCAGGGTTGTGAATCATTCCAATATCTTTTTAAAAGATCAAGTGGTTATTTTACTTTTGTGTAATATATTGGTTTATTAACCTGGAACACGAAATTATGTAAAAGCCTCTTCCGATAGTCAAATACAAATACCCAGTATAACCCAATTAATCATATTCCTATGTTAACCAAATTATCTGAATTCATTAAGATTAAATTCCAATTATGGCTACCCCGGCCCGACAGGTATAGTCATATCATGTAAGGAAATATATTAAATGGTTATCTATCCTCAAGGAAGATCGTGGGTTATTGAGTCTAAGATTTTTAACCAAAAATCTCTTTTCCAAGTTCATTTTAAGTTTACCAGTTAAATTTTATTAATGGCCAATTAATAAAAAATCATTAGAATTAAGGCTCAATAAATAAACCTTCATATTACCCAAACTGTAATTTAACCCCTTATAAACCGGTGATATTGGATTTCATCACAACCTCAGATAATTGGCTTAGTTACGACACATATTTACGGGTAGTAAAAACTTAAATAAAAGAAAAGTCATAAAGTAAATGCTGGAAATTAAATTACTGGAAAGTAAATGCTGGAAATTAAATTACTGGAAAGTAAATGCTGGAAATTAAATTACTGGAAAGTAAATGCTGGAATTTAAATTACTGGAAAGTAAATGCTGGAAATTAAATTACTGGAAAGTAAATGCTGAGAGTAAATAAAGTAAAAGTACAATAAAGAAAATGCTGAGGTAAAATGATCAACTTTTATTACTACTATTTTAGATATCACCCTTCATATAATATATTAACTTTGCGTGATAATTACCAACCAGCCATATAGGCGGTATCCTGATTAAATCAAATTAATAATTAATTACCAACCGACCACCAGGCGGTATCCATGCTTAATCAGGTTAAAACCAATTTATAATTAATTACGAACAGACCAATATGGCAGTATCCTCGTTAAGTCAAATTTTAAATAGTTATTATATTATAATTAGGGGAGATTAATCTAAATAGTAATAATAAAAGCTTTACCTTTTACCTCAACAATGGGGAGTTACATCCTTATTGCTTAAAAATTAAAAACTAAAATAGTAAAGAAAGGAAAGTACTATGCGTAAAAGTAAATTGCGAAAAGTAAAAATTGAAAAGTAAAGAAAAGAAAGTGTGAAAGAAGAAATTAATTACTGAAATCTGTAAATAAACAAACAATGTACAATCTTCTTAGTTATTCTTAAGGAATTTCAAAGAAGAAAGTATGAATTTACAAATGAAATGGCTTGATATTTACAGGCCAAATTTTGCCTCCAACAATTCCATTATTAAATGCTCCACTAAATCTATTATTAATTGCTCCACTAATTGCTCCACCAAATCCATAATTAATGACTATCATATTTGGTGGGAGTTTGACTATGTTTATTTTTATTTTTTATTTGTTCGCTTTGAAAATGACTTTAATAATTACACATAACACATTCATCAATTTCTGTCATGAAATCTTCAAAATTCGAAATCATTTTGTTCTTCAAAGCTGTAGATCTTTGAGTGTTCTTTAATCTGGAACTTGAATCAGCTTAATCTGATATTGGAGTAAAAAGTTATGCCCAAAATACGACAGTTGTGCAAAATTGGATTTTCCGTAACAGCACTTCGTTAGAACGCCCTTTCAAGTTTCCAATTTCCAAAATTAATTTGTCAAGTCCAATATTTTCCCTTATTTGACCCACATTTCATCCTAAATGATTTCATTGAGTTCTAATATTATTTTATATGCAAAATAAACTAAAACACATCAAAACATTCATCAAACCCAAGAAACTAAACAAAATATTAAGTAAAAGGGTGGTAAATATTGATATATTTTCCGCTCATCAAGTATTCATGGACTACAGGAAACTGAACAAAGCAACAAGGAAAGATCATTTTCCACTGCCATTCATTGATCAGATGCTAGACAGATTGGCGGGACATAAGTTCTATTATTTTCTGGACAGATACTCGGGGTATAATCAAATTTCCATCTCCTTAGAATATCAGGAGAAAATTACTTTTACATGTCTGTATGGTACTTTTGCTTTCCGTAGGATGCCATTTGGATTATGTAATGGTCCTTCCATATTTCAGACATGCTGTAACAAAGTATGGAGGTCTTTATGGATGATTTCTATATGTCTGGAGACTCTTTTGACTACTGCTTGTAAAATCTGGAAAAAGGTATTACAAATGTGGGAAGATACTACCTTGGTACTCAACTAAGAGAAATGCCACTTCATGGTTTAGGAAGGCATTGTCTTGGGACATCGAATCTCACAAAAGGGAATCGAGGTAGATAAAGCAAAGATTGAGACAATTGAAAAACTACCTCCACCAATATTAGTTAAAGGGATTCGGAGTTTTCTCGGACATGCAGGCTTTTACAGGAGATTTATCAAAGACTTCTCAAAGCTTGCTAAACCTCTATGCAATCTTCTAGAGAAAGATGTGTCTTTAAACTTCACCAAAGAATGTCGTGAAGCTTTTGAAATATTGAAATAGAAGCTGGTTTATGCTCCCATAATAGTAGCACCAGACTGGACTCTTCCATTTGAGGTGATATGAGATGCTAGTATTTTGCTGTAGGAACAGTTTTGGGACAACACAATGCAAAGATTTTCCATACCATTTATTACTCCAGCAGAACTCTGAATGAAGCTCAACTCAACTACACAACCACTGAAAAGGAGTTGGTCACAGTTGTGTTCGCTTTTGATAAATTCTGCTCCTATCTGCTTGGTCCCAAAGTGGTGGTTTACACAGATCATTCAGCAATCAAATATTTGATCATGAAGAAAGATGCCAAACCCAGATTGATCCATTTGGTGCTTCTACTATAAGAATTTGACGTGGAGATCCGAGACATGAAATGGACAAAAAACCAAGTGGTAGATCACTTATCAAGGCTCGAGAATGGAGAAACAGATGGCAATGAACTGACAATCAAGAAACTTTTCCAGGTGAACAGTTGTTTTCCATGAAACAACAAGATGTCCATTGGTATGTTGACTATATCAATTACATAGTATCGGAAAAATGGCCGTTGGAATGGACACAACAGTAACAAAAAAAGTTATTCAAAGAAGTCAAACATTTTATCTGGGATGAACAATACCTGTTCAAACACTTTGCTGATCAATTACTGAGACGTTGTGTTCCACATGAGGAGGTAAATAGTATTCTACAACATTGTCATTCATCACCATATGGTGGAGACTTCAGCAGAAATAAAACTGCAGCCAAAGTCCTACAATAATGTTTGTTCTGGTCCACTCTATTTAAAGATGCTTATCTATTTGCTCCTCAATGTGACAGGTGCCAGAGAACGGGAAATATTTCAAGGAGAAATGAATGACCTCTGCAAAATATTCTGAAAGTGGAGATATTTGATGTATGAAGGATTGATTTTATGTGACCCTTTGTTCCATCCTTCATAAATATGTACATACTAGTTGTAGTAGATTACATCTCTAAATGGGTTGAAGCAATTGCATTGCCATCAAATGATTCAAAAGTTGTGATAAAATTCCTTAAAAAGAATATTTTCACTCGCTTCAGAACACCTCGGGAGATTATCAGTGATGGAGGCACACATTTCTGCAACAAATACTTTGATTCACTCCTATCCAAAGACGGAGTTACTCATAAAGTTGCCATTGCCTACCATCCATAGTCAAATGGACAAGTTGAAGGTTCAAACAGGGAGATCAAAAAAATCTTGGAGAGAACCGTTGGATCAACAAGGAGGGACTGGTCTAAAAAACTGGATGACGTATTATGGGCCTACTAGACAACATTAAAAAAACCCATCGGTATATCCCCATATCGAATGGTGTTTGGGAAAGCGTGTCATCTGCCAGAGGAGCTTGAACACAAAGCGTACTAGACACTGAAGAAGTTAAATATTGATCTACAAGCAGGATTTATTTCCCTTTAAAGCTGAAATCAAAGTGGTCAGGTCCATTTGTGATTACTCAGGTGTTACTCCAGGGAGTTGTTAAGATATACAACCCCAAATCCAACAATATATTCAGGGTAAATAACCAGCTTGTCAAGCACTACTGGGGAGAATCAATTGAGCGATAAAAAAAAAGTGTCACACTTTCAGATCCAGCATAACGTTCGGGCAGTCATGTCTAACTGAAGATGTTAAACTTGGCGCTACCTAGGAGGCAACCCATGCACTTTGTGCATATATTCAAATTTTGTGTGCTTTATGTTTGTTTGTTTAATTTTTGTAGGTAAAGTCAAATGTCAGGATGGAAGACGTTCTCACAAATCTTCACAAGTAATTTCCTTCTCTCCCTCAAAAATCTCTGATGAAAGTCTACAAAGCTCGTTTGGAATGAATGAGACTGCTGATGATAAAAGGTATTCCTCATGACATTTATTGGATTATTGAAGCACAAGTTCGATTGGCAGATGAGTCTTCTGACTCTTTTATTTCACATCTGTCTGGTTTATGAAGAAGCACCTATGCTAAAAAGAGAAGAGCTAAAAGAATATGTGTTTTCTATAAATGTGCTCGTATGACATATAATGCTCATTTTCATTCTTTAGGAATGGTGTTTGATAATCGTGACGATAAAATTAAATTCATTAAGAATGGCTTGAGTAAGGAGTCTTTAGATGACATATCTAAGACTCTTGAGATGCATTCAGTGGATATGTGCATCATTTAATTCATATGTTATATAGATAGTTCCGAAAAGAAAGACAAAAATTCAGTCTCGAGAATCTGACTTTAAAAGACCTTGTTTGCCAATTTATAAGAAAATTGGATGGGAAGCTTGTCCTTGACGCATAGACGTCATTCAAGCCGTTACTTATTGTAAATATTATTTTTTCTTTGTATATATCTAACAATTGTTATTAGTTTTGTTATTTTATTTTATTTGCTCCGAAAGGATCCAAACTTTTTGACCTTTCACGAAATATTTCACTATTTATCTAATAATCATCATTTCGCATGTACTAGTGCTATTATTACTCACCATTTTTTAGGTGTTATAAATTCAACTCATCATTGCACTTTTGAAGGCATCCAGATTTGGGAAAGAAACATATAAAAATGGATATTACTTCAAGAAGACGAGCTGTAAACATCTGTGTGTTCTCCGGTACAAGTGTTGGTTCTAAGCCAGAGTTTATTGAGGCAGCATAGGAATTGGGTAAAGTCATAGCTAAAAATAATATGCACCTAGTATATAACGGTGGCAATCTAGGACTAATGGGGATCGTTTCAAGGGTTGTACAGGAAGGAAACAGTCAAGTCTTGTGAATCATCCAAAAACCTTTGGTAGAGGCAAACTGTAGGCACTGTATTTTTACATATAAGTCCCGATGATGAGTCTCGTATGAAGACACTACCCCTTTAGATTGTGGAAGCCGTGGGAAAGGACGTCGGAAGGAAATAGTCAAGAATTGACACATTGTTGGATTTAATTCGCTGGATTAGCTTCAAGTTTGCTTGTTGGACCTCCGTTTCAAAACACATCCTTAGCCCAAAACCCCGCAAGACACACACTAAGCCCGCACACCATTAAACTAAACACCCAAGCCCACTAAATGGACCAAGCCCACTAAATGGACCAAGCCCACACACCCAAAACCCTAAGCCACATGCCCAACACATTCCTAAATAAAAAAAATCACATTAAATACATGCATAAATCAAGCCAAATCCCCTTCCTAAATTAAAGAAATCCCATAGATCCCTTGCCTCATTAAACCAAATCATATCCCTAACTAAAAAAGAATAAATCAAATTAAATTAAATCACTTCCCTAATTAAAAGATTTTCCTTATCACATACTAATTTAAAAGATATTCCCTTTAATGCACAAATCATTCTCCTTCTCAAACAAGGAAGCCCGATCCATTTGCCTATAAAAATAACCCTTCACCAACACATTAAACCCCTAGCATTCATGCATAATATTCACAAGAACATAAAAGCTCATTCACGCCTAGCACAGAAAAATCCCCCATTACCGTCCAACAAACGACCATCAAAACCAGTCCATATAGCTGCATAACCCCTCCATTACACTGCCCAAATAGCCACACATCACCACTCCAAATGGCATGCATAAAACACTCAAAAACAGTCACATATCACAGCCCTCACTGCAAGTGAACTGCGCTCCTGTACATATAATACTGCCACAAATCACACCCACTGCACTGCCTAGATTGCCGCATCTTACCACCCCAGAAAATGCCCCCAAATAGCCCTAAAATCACATTAAAAATAGTCCAAAATGGCCCGAAAAATAGTCTAAAAACCGCAGGCCCAAACCAGTCCAAATAACCTGCAAAACAGTCCCTAAGTTGCCTTAAAATAGTGGCCAGAAAATAAAGTGAAAACAGCTGCGAAACGGATTGAAAACAGCAGCCCAAATGGTGAAACAGCGAGGAAAAATGTTGGATTAGTGAATCGGAGAGTTGCAGAGCATCAACCCTTAAGACGACCGTGTAACGCGCTTTCGAGAGACGACAAAAGAGGTTAGACCTGAGGACACCCTTTTATTTATTATTTTTTGTTTTTATTTATTTTAATACTTTATTTCGCATGACTATTATGGATTGATGCATGATGTGAATTCCGGATGAACGGAATGCGTGTTATCTTTTATGGTATATCGGATGGAAACTCGGACGTAAATTCCATAACCGATTCCAAATGGACAGTATTACAGTTTACACTCGGGATACAATGCCACCTACTACTTAAGAGACACACGTATTTCGTTTCATCCAATCTTGTATTTGAGCATGATGTAGTTAGTAGATTATTTACTTATTTAGCATGATTTAATCTAGTAGGTTATTTATTTATCTAAGCATAATTTAGTCTAGAATATTATTTATTTTTAAGTATGACTATATTTTTTTTATGCATGATTTAATACTTTGATTTTGCATTAGGAATTTAGTTTATGTTTTGTTTGAGTAGTTATTTATTTTTTCTTTGTGTTTGATGATTCGACATGCTCGTTGTGTGATATTATATGCTTGCCGTTATAATGACTTATTTTAAAGCATGCGAACTTAGTCATAGGATTTATGAATGCGGACTAGATCTAATTTACCTTTAAGCATACATGTTAAGTAGATTCGGTTAGTTTATCGCATAAAATATATCATTATAAGTGACATAAGTAAGGGACCGTTCTGAACCCAACGGTTTGAGGTCTTCCTTTACGAGAGGTGAGTGCAGCCTTAAATCTTTGTCCCAGTTCACACTGGGTGGTAACTCCATTTTTTCCTCCGGTTTAGTTCCTCCGTGAGCTATTCCGTACTCCCAACTAGGCCTGAGCCTAGAACAGAGTCACCGATTTCTGTGTCCTACAGTCTGGCGATTACACTGGGGATAGAGAATCGACCCCGAAATAATGTTTTGTAATGATTATGATTTGTGTTTTCATTAATCGTGTCTACCGTGGGTTGAAAAGGGGTTTAATCAAAGGCATTATTAAAGCTTGGTAATGGTTTGGTGTCTTCCTTCATTCACTACCTTTCTACAAGGAAAAGCTGTGAAGGCACCTAGATAATTATGTACTCGTAGCTTGCTGTGATGGACTAATTTGGAGGACTCGTTGTTTATTCCTGTCACCAAGCGATAAGAGCCTAAGAGGTTTGGGTATTTAAGAGAGTTCGCTCCACCCTCCCTCTGGGGAATCCAACGGGAAATCCATTTGACAGTCAGTCACGAACCTTAACTCGCTGGCACTTACCTTAGTGTATAAAAAAGGTGCGCTCACTTGGTTGCTCGGACCATTGAGTAGGGAGACCTAGTTGTGGGCAACCCTTCGTCGATGAGAGCCTTTGTCTCTACCCCTGTAAACCCGCGTATAAACTGTAGTCGTGGACCAATAGCAACTATTCCTTTATATTTGCATTTAGGAGCATTGTCATTTGGATTCAGTTGGATTTTTTGTCTGAGGTATGGGCTTGTTGGGCCATTTAAACTGGGACGAGTCCGTGCGTTATGGAAATTGGGCCAAAAGTTTCTAAAATACCGTTAGGCTATTTTATGTGTGGGCCTCTTATCATTTGAAGTCGTTTAGCCATGTTATCACAAAGTGTAAACCTGTTGGGCCTTTTCAACTAGGACAAGTTTGCACCGCGCAACAACGTGATCGAATACTTTAAAATGATAATGGGCCAATTAGTACAAAATTTTTATGAGCTTATATATTACATACATTGCACGCATATGCACTGACACACGATCTTAAAAGACACCATAGATTCCCGTTGGGTTAGAGAAGAGGTGAGACTAATCAAAAGGCCGTCAGTAAACATGAGTGATTCCGTCAATGAATCACTGAGGCCCTCCAAGTGGATTGAATGATGATGCTCATGTGTTTGATGATGATATGGCTGAATATGCCGCTGGGAGAATAGCCGGGTCTTAAGCCGAGATGTAGAAACTCCGTGATTAGATGATTCAGTTACCCGTAAACTGAAAGGGAAGCATGGGGATTTATTGGATTATGATGCAATGACCTTCGAGGAGTGCTTCCAGCTCAGTTTAAGATGCCCGACATAGCCAAATTCAATGGGAATGGGGACCCGAGGTCCATCTTCCGCAATATGTCTCGATAATGAGTTCAGTGGGCCTGTCCCAAAGCCAAGTTCAGAAGATGTTTGAGATGTCGCTTGAGGGGGCACCTTTAGTGTGGCATCATAGCCTTGAAAGAAAGGTTAAGGAAGATTGGAGGGAACTGGCAGACGCCTTTCTGAAGCAGTATGTTACAGACTTAGAGATCGACTTGTTGCTTCTCGACTTGGAGAATACCCAGTAGAAGCCGGAGGAGAGCTTCAAAGACTATGTGGATCTCTAGAGAAGCCAGCTCCTAAAGATGCAGACTCGGCCTTCGGAGAAGGACTAGATAAAGATGATTATCAAGGGTATGAAGCCCTCGATTTATGGTCGGCTGAGGAGGATGACCTCCATGATTGCGAATTTCCGACAGTTGAGGGAAACTGTCTGGATATTGAAGAGGAGGAAGCCGAGAATCGGAAGTTTTATAGTCTAAATAGGAGCCTCAGGTGCTAAACCTATTTCTATGGAGGTTGCTGCCATTAAGAACCGATGTTTTTTCCAACCTGGGTAGACCTTTATCTAAAGTGCTTGAGAAATTGACAAGGCAAAGACTCTTGAAACCCTTGAAGCCGAAACCACTCCCAAATCCTCCCCAACTAAACCTCAACATGAACCGCCACTATCACTTCCACCAATAGAATGGCCATGACATCGGTAGTTGTGCCCACCTCCGCTATGAAATCCAGGACCTAATTGACTCCCATAAAATTCCTGACCCTGAGAAAGAACAGCCCAACACATACCGTAACCCCTTGCCTAACTATCACTCTATCCCACCGCCTACTTATATGATCAACTCTGGCCTACCCAAAGACCTTATCCTCCAAACCCTCGAAGACCAAGCCTTTTGCCTGGGTATTTGAGAAAGCAATAGCGAGGATGAGACAGAATCGAAGAAGAATTTTTGAGAGGATTTTTCGAGTAGCGATGAAGAAGAGGTGAAGGGGATGACCTGAAGTGGGTGCTTTTATAGCGATACTATAGAAAAAATGAAGGAAGTGGTGACAGAAGGCCGAGAGGTGGCTGAGAATACGGTGAATGCTGAGGGAGACGTAGTGTTGAGGCAACTGAAGAAGACCTGAGCATAATTGAGTATCTGGGAGTTGTTGTGTGCGTCCAGAGAGCACAGACGATCTACGGTAGAGGCCTTGAGCAAGATATTAGTGCCCGATGATGCTAATCCCGCAATATTTATTGGATCAGTGCATAAGGAAGCTCTGTAAATAACCTTTTCTTAGGAAGAACTCCCGGCTGAGGGGAGAAACCACAATAGGCCTTTATTCATCCGAGCTGAAGTGAGGGGCAATAAGACATCTTGTGTGATGGTGGACGATGGCTCATCCATCTATGTGTACCCATTGAAGATTTTGGCGAGGCTGGGTATGAAGCCGACGGATCTGAGTCCCTCTAATATGACTATTAAGGCTTATGATGATAGCAAGTGGGGAGTCGAGGGTACTTTTACCGCGATGGTCAGGGTTGGGCCGATTGAAGACGAGGTCGAGTTCACAGGACTGGATATCCCGGCCACTTTTGCCTTGTTGTTGGGAAGGCTGTGGTTTCATAATCTTGGCGGCGTGCCCTCCACTCTGCATCAGATGATCAAATTCCCGTATAGAGGAGAAATTGTCACCATCCAAGCTGAGGTGGACAATGCTCTGGCCGCTTTGGAAATACAACTTTCATGAGGTTTCAAGTGTCGACAACTTTCGAGGAGTGGGTGGATCCTAAGGTGGCTATGGTCATGGAAAAAATGAAGTTCAAGCCGGGTAAAGGTTTAGCATTGCCAAACTTTAAATGGAAGACTACCCGGAGGGGATTGGGATACCAGTCTGATGAAGATAAGCCTAAGGCTAAGAAGAAAGTGCTGAAGTTGATGGAATGCTTTGTAAATGTTGGACAATTATGACCCATAGCGTCACTATTTGTACAGATCATGGCGTTGTTGTACAAATTAACTATGTGACAATGGAGATTGCACTCTTATCATTTGTGATTAGATCACCTAGATATATAAATGATGAGAGGTCCTTATGTTGTTGTCCATGATTAAGAATGATATGAGACAGTATCAATCAACGAAGGATAAATCATTAAATATCCCTAGTCAGAGTATTATCGAGATTGGACATTGATAATACGTAAAAGACTAGTATTGCACTTGTGCGCGTTGTGAGGGCACAACGTCATAGTTCCATATATTTAAGTATTGGATAATTATGCAAGTGCGATAGGAGGTTGTGTTTCACCGATGGTTTGGGAAACAGCTTCGCTCTGGAAACCCCATCGGAATCCCATTGGTAGTTTGACTATGTGTCTATGGGTGTCCGACATCAGGGTAGGTGTATTTAGTCTTAACCTGAGACTTGCACCGCTAATACTTACGACAATCAATATACTTTGGTTGCGGTCGTCCAAGGCTTTAACCGGTTCTGTGTACACCAATACTGGGTATATTGAGAATCGTAGAGTATTGGGTGTGATGTCAAGACGGAAGTATCACTCTAGTCATAGTGGAGATGATGTCATGCAAGATACGGTATTAGTGCTCTTAAATGCTGCGCGGCCATCGGGATATTATGACTAGGTCATGTATATCTGATTATAGAGACTAGTTACCAGACATCCGACATGTGCTTCGTACGGGGCAGACACAACTCCAGCCCCAGGCCTAGCACTTGACCATCCGATACTGGATCGATATGCACTATACGATGTATACTACGCCTGATATAAATCACATATTCCTGTAAGGATATTTCCGGAGAATGGGTAGGCATGGCACTTTGCTAGAAGCCAACCTTGTCTTGTGAATCGGTAAAAGTAGTACTTGGTACGTACGTGTACGGATAGTCCGATGACCGTATTTTTTTATGCCAACATATCCGGGGATCTCATGGGTCACTTCCTAATGATTCACCAATGATGTATGACTCGTATTTTAATTAATCTGGGATTAATTCGATGAGAGAGAAAATTAATCTAGGATTAATTTTGGAGATATTTTATCTAGGATAAAATATCAATAAAAGAGAGATAACGATTAATTTGGAATTAATCGGTAAGTTAATATTTTTGATATATTAAAAGAAATTGGATTTTGACGCGGAATTAAAATTAGATTTTAATTCGGGCGAACGAATTAATTTAGAATTAATTCGTTAGCGACATGAATAGTGAATTCACTAGGCGTAATCATTTAATTACGACGCGACAGATAAATTGTTAATTTGGAATTAACGAACCCGAGCCCGAGATTATTTACGAGCACATTCGCATTTCGAATTCGAGTGCGGCACACAAATCAAATCAAGCGTCAAATCATTAGTCGCATCAAGCGTCAAATCGCTAGTCGTTTCAAGCGTCAAATCACTTATCACTTTGAGTGATGTGACTTGACAACTTGAAAGACTTGATATGACTTGATGGATTTGTGATGTTGGAGTGTGGAACACTCAAGCTAATTAAAGTTGGTATATTTGACTTTTTGAAAGTTAAATTAAATGGAAATTCATTTGTTTATTTTTGGAAAATATATAAATGAAATGTTTTTCACCATTTACCACATCATCTCTCTCTTTCATCTTTATCTCTTTCTCCAAATGAGTCACGCCCAAGGCAGTGAACTGCCACTGTTTAGGCGTGAATGATGAAGGCTTTTGGGCAAGTTTTGTGGCAAAATTGCCTAGTGCTAGCACACCGAGAGATATACGAAGGGTTAGGGAAACTCACCCACAGGCCGGGAATCGTTTGACTCAAGTTCGAGGCTCAAATTCATGGACCAAAATGAAAATAGTGAGTAGAGGACTGCACTGCTATTGGCGCCATTTTGAAGGGGAAAATCATTTTGTTCTTCTTCAAATCGTCACAACCGATCGATGTGAGTATTCCGCTATCTCCTTTGATGTATTCAAACTTATTATTCATGCTTGTTTGATGATCTTGGGACCTAGAATAAAACCAACAATGGCATCAAGAGCCTAGGTTCAAGCATGAAACTTTTAGGGCTTAAAATTGGGTAAATTGATTTTGAGCATGATTTAGTTAAATTGTTTGATTGAGCATGTTTAAATGATGTTTAATTGAAGTTTGATTGGATCAATTTCATGAAATTGTGATTGGATCAATTTTCCCCAATTATTTGGAGCTTGGCCGAATGTATAGTGAATTTGGAATTCTTGGAATTTTTTGATTTTGATTCATTGGATGAGTTAGAATCATATAGTATGATGTTATTTGAAATTAATTGGATTGAATTTTGAATTGAACGAAAATCCCCAAATTCCTTATGACGGCCGAATTGGATATGCCCTAGAATGTCTTGGAATTATGAATTTTTAATTCATTGGATGTGTTGGAAATCATTCGGGATGAGGACTTAATATCGATTGTGAAATTAATTGGATTGAATTCGAAACGGATAAAAAGTCCCTCTTTGGCCGAGACACTTTAAGTATGTAAATGGGTTTGATTTTTCATCAAAGTATGTTGGACATATGATGATGATAAAAACATGATTTATTGGACTAATTTAATGTTTTGGAAATATTGATTTAGGTGATTAATCATGATATACACTTTAGGCAAATTGGATTGGATCCAATTGGGCCCAAAGCCACTTCCGTTAAGCCCAAATGCGACTTAATGAACCTTTAAAGTTTAATTGGGCCTAATGGGCCAAGATTGATTTATGGGCTTATGGGGTAAATCCCGGATTGGATTTTGGTTATTCGGTTTGACCCGAGTTGACCAAAAGTCCACGCCTTAAGAAATCAATTAAAAGCCCATTAGACTTTAATTGAATTGATGTTGGACGTTAATCGGTCTTTGAGACGCGTTACGATTAAATTTGGAATTTAAGTCGTAAAAGGTTTATTATTAAAGTGTAATATTTAATTTGGAATTAAATAACGAATTAGAATTGAATGCATATTAAATTGGATTTAATGACGTAGTTTAATTCAATTCGAGAATTTGTACTTTGAGTACTAATTCGCAAACGAGTTTGACTCGAACAAAATCAAATCGTTGTTTGAACATTGGATGATCACTAATTATCAGATTAATTAATTTGATTTGATTGATTGATAACATGCTTGTGTGAATACTTGGTTGTGATGAATGAATAGTGTATATCAGATGGATATTAGTTGGGTGGGGGCAATTTTGGAAATTATTGTAATAAATTTGATTTATTAAATTGGACCTGCGTGTCCAGCCTTATCACCTCTATTCTCTTTGTATTCTCTTCTCACCTATTCCCCTCAATGTAAATGAGGTTTCTTTAGAAGTGTAGTGTAACGGGTAGTAGTGATACAAGTGCTAGCTTGAGAGAGAAAGGGAGAGATTTGATCTAGGATCAATGTGTTAAGTATCCATCCGCATATCATTATTATTTATTTTCATATGCGCTTTATTATGTTTTTAGAATGCATTTTTAAGGGTGTATGATGATGAGACCTTAACAAAGATAATAAATTGGTAGCCAATTTGCACGCGAAAAAAAACCCTCATCAAATATCATGCGTTTTTCCTTCCATTGAGTGATTCTTACTCAAGATCTGAGATTGGCATTGGGTTGTTGGCCAAAGTCAAGCCCTTTGTCCATCAAAGATGTGTTTGTATCACGAGAGCTTTGTTCCACATCGGTGTCTTGTCCAAGTTGTGGTTTGTTGGCCAAAGTCAAGACCACTTCTTGTCACTCGACATTGATTACGAAGCTTTCCATGGTCAATGGGTCGCGCTTGACTGGGATCATTAGGTTTGTTGTGCCAAAACCTAGGCCTAGTTGATTCAGAGGAAAAAGGTTAGGGTACATATTGGATATGTAGGCATATATAAGATATATGTTTCGGACTTGGATGTCCACCTACCGGATCTAGGAGTTGGATTGGATCCAATTGGTCTTAGAGATCTACCTAGTTAATTATCATACAATTTGTTTGCCAAAGTCAAGATTGTGTGACATTTAACCGGATCCTAGCCCAGTAGGAAACACGGTTTCCCGAGTGCTCGACAGAGGGTTAGAGGCTCGCCGAAAAATAGTGGGAGGCAAGAATTGAATTTGCAATATTCGTTCAAATACTTCCATACGCGCTCAAACAAATATCACTCGTCAAATAATTAAAAGTATTAGTTGGACTAATATTTAATGTTGTTTTAATTAATATAGTTAGACTATATTCAAATAAATTCAATAAATAGTTGATTTTATAATTGGATTATAGTAATCAATATATTTGAATTAATATTATAGTTGATTAAATAATTGTATTATTGTAATCATTATGATAAATAGTACCTGAAATAATTGATTAAATAGTTGGACTATTAAAATCAAGAACATTGAAAGATTGGACATGTAAATATAATCTTGGATTACAATATTTAAATGGTTTAAATTTTCAAATTGGGAATGAAAATTCAGGATGGTCCTGGAAATAAATAATAAGTTACTTTATTTGATAAAATAACCTATTATGCCTTAGCCCAGAATTAAGCAAATAGTAGAGCATAATCTTTGGAAGATTTATGTTATGATGACTTTAGTGCTTAATTCAATATACTTGTAATAAATCTATGTTTAGATTTAAGAAGTATTATATTTGCAATTAATAATTCTTGGAGAATTAATGACTAATCTCAAGGAGATAAAGTCAAAGTTTGCAATTAGGTAAGTAGCGCAAGGCGCACCTTACCTCGATATTCTAGAAGGCCAAGGCTTGGCCAAAGGCTTCTGAAATGTTGGAAAAGGTAAAGGCAAGATCATTATAATCTTCTGGGAAGATAAAGGACGTATCCAAAAGTGATTGCCGTTTGGATATGGCAGACACGAAGGAATTAAAGAAAGGGCAAGGCTCTGACTTTAAATATGTTTGTCAAAATTATGTCCATTTCTAGTATTAAAATTGGATTTTAAAATACTTAGTATGGTACATAAAATATATGTATTGATGTTCAGAATCTGCTGTGAGCAGGATACTTACTTCAAGCTGAGGTTAATCTGCGAATCGGAAACGGGACGAAAGTCGCTGTTTTTACCAAAGATACCTAAATTTAGGAACTACCTTCGGGTATGTACTTAAATTAGGAAACTGTTATAATGTAACTAGTTAGACTAGAAACATTATCTCTATATCGGTGTTTAATCCATTGTGGATAAACCTTTATATTTTAGAACACTAAAGTGTTTCATTATATAAGATGACATTGAGATAAACACATTAGATGTGAATAACAGTATTTATATTTTGAATATAAATAAAATCTCGAACATATAATATGACAGACTAATAGCTCATACTGATTTGATCAAAAGAAGACTTATTTGTGGCATTGTTGTCTGGGACAATTAAACAAGAGTCGTATATCCACACTTTTGAAGAGTGGGTACTAGGACTGATTTGATTATTCAAATAAAGTCTACGAATCTAGTTTATTAGGTAAAGTACCTAAAACACTATTTACTTGGTAATAGTGTAAGTGCCATCGATCTGTTAGCCCTATTCATAGTGAAGTAAGTGGGCCCATATCTAGCTAGGCTAGATGTGGATATGAATATTTCGTGACCTATACGGATGTGGCATCGCGTTATGGTTATGTGTTTCTTTTAAAGAACACAAATCGGAAACTTTTAGAGTTTCGACACGAAATAGACAAACAGATCGGCTAAAGTATTAAACCGTCACGGTAAGATCGTAATGAAAATACGTAAGCAATAAGTTTCAAATATACTTGAAAGTGCATAGTATTCTTTCAATTGAGGACTCCTCCCGAGACACGTCAGTTTGACGGTGTGTCCGTACGGAGAAACCGAATTTTGTTGGACATGATAAGGTTTATCATGAGTTACTCTGAGCTATCGTTTCCTTCAACGGATATGCATTAATAGTGCAAAACTTATTTGGAATAAGGTTCCATTAAAATCTGTTTGACAGATTTCATATTAGATAAAGAACGGGAAAGAAACTGGGTTTCACATTCCTGTAGATTTGGGTATGCTGGGCATATGTTTGGATGATACCAAACTAAAACCCAAATCGGATAAGTGCCAAATGTAGGTTATCCTAGGGAAAACCATAAGTATAGTACTTATACAACTCACTAGAGAACAATTGTAATTGTTGCTCACCATGCGGTCTTCCTTAGAGGAATACCGATATGCAGTGGTAAGTGGGAGGATGGTATAACTCGATGAAAATCAGAGTAATACTGTTCAAGGCATGAAGTCCTTAATGGAACACAAACTGTTCATCAAGGATGAAAATATACCATTAATCTTCGTATACACAAGAACCGCGTAGATCGGAGAGAGTCAGAAAATAACCTGGGGTATGGGTTTCTGATCTCACCTCATAAAGATGTCAATCTTATTGAGGAAGACCCAACTACGTATGAGGAAGTGATACAAGGTATCGACTCCTATTATGGCAAAGTGCTATGAGTCCAAGATGGATTCCATGTATAACAACTATGTTTGGACACTAATTGATGTACCGTAAGGCATTGTGCCTGTTGGTACTGTAAAAGTCTTCAAGGAAGACATACATGGATGGCAACATACCAACGTACTAAGCTAGGCTTATTGACGAAAAGGTATCGTTATCAACATTGTGTTGACTACGGTTCAACCTTTTAACTGTTGCCACGGTAAATCCATTTGGATAATGCTTGTTGTAACTGATCATTTCATTAATAATGTGTCAGTTAAAGGTCAAAATCGCTTTCCTTAAAAGGAAACCTTTTGGAGGTTGTTTATAACATCCTGACGATTTTGTCGTACTAAAATCAGCAAACAAGGTTTGCAGGTTATTCGATCCATGTTGGGGTTGAAGCAAGCATAAGGTTCTTGGAACTAACGTTTTGATGTAATCATAATGGTGTATGATTTAATTCAAAACGAAAATGATTCTTGTGTATATAAGGAGGTTAGTGGGAGTGCACTGACAATGAATATCCTGCATAAAATAATGATAACATGTATGTCATTTCTTGGAAATGATATTTCCATAAAACAGTCGGCGAAAGCTTGGCTTCCGAGAAAATTCTCTGTAGAATTCTTGGGAGTAACAACCATTATTCTAGGAATAAAGATCTACTGGGATAGATTAAGTTGTTAAAACTCTGCGAGAACTCGTACATTGAAAAATGTACGTGACCTGGTGTCTCATATGCTTTGAGCATATGGATTCACAATCAGGCCAATCCAAGTGATAGTCACTGGATTGATGTTAAGAACATCCGTTAGAATCTTAGAGATCTAAAGATGCTGTCTTAATCTGTGGAGAAGGAGAACTTGAAGTGACTAGGATCACTACTGTAAGTTTCCAAACCGATAAAACGACTGAAAGTCGTAAACGGTACTATACAGTTTGAATAATGGTACAGTGAGTTGGAAATCTTCCAAGCAAGATACTGTTACTGAATAAACAACAAATGCAGATTATTACTGTAGTTGAGGCAGCAATAGAAGCCATTTGGGTCGATAATAAATCTAATTAGATTAGATATAGTTCTGTTAGCACCTGAGCTAGACGTCAACACAGGCTAAATAATTAATGGTCTCATCAAAGATCCAGATACATACTTTGACTATTCATCTGATTCGTTCGGATCATACATCGTGGCGATGTAATGATCGTATAAATTAAATCAGACGATAATCATACAAATCTGCTGACAAAAGCTTTTCTCAGCAATTTGAGCCAACCGTACATAGTTCAGGTGTTAGGCACTCGAGTGACTGGCTATAGGCCAAATGGGAGATTGTTGGACAGTTATGACCTATAGCTTCACTATTTGTACAGATCATGGTATTGTTTTATAAATTAACTATGTGACAAAGGAGATTGCACCGTTATCATTTGTGATTAGATCACCTAGATATATAAATGATGAGAGGTCCTTATGATTTGTTCCATGATTGAGAATGATATGAGACAGTATCAATCAACGAAGGATAAATCATTAAATATCCCTAGTCAGAGTATTATCGAGATTGGACATCGATAAATACGTAAAAGACTAGTATTGCACCTGTGCGCGTTGTGAGGGTAAAACGACATAGTTCTCATATATTTAAGTATTGGATACTTATGGAAATGCGATAAGAGGTTGTGTTTCACCGATGGTACGGGAAACAGCTTCCCTCTGGAAAGACCTCCTTGGAATCCCATTGGTAGTTTGACTATGTGTCTATGGGAGTCTGACATCAGGGTAGGTGTATTTGGTCTTAACCTGAGACTTGCACCGCTAATACTTATGAAAATCAATATACTTTGGTTGCGGTCGTCCAGGGCTTTAACCGGTTCTGTGTACGCCAATACTGGGTATATTGAGAATCGTAGAGTATTGGGGGTGATGTCAAGACGGAAGTATCACTCTAGTCATATTGGAGATGATGTCAAACAGGATACGGTATTAGTGCTCTTAAGTGCTGCGCGGCCATCGGGATATTATGACTAGGTCATGTATATCCGATTATAGAGACTAGTTACCAGACATCCGACATGTGCTTCGTACAGGGTAGACACAACTCCAGCCCTAGGCCTAGCACTTGACCATCCGATACTGGACCGATATGCACTATACGATGTATACTACGCCTGATATAGATCACATAATCCTGTAAGGATATTTCCGGAGAATTGGGTAGGCATGGCGCTTTGCTAGAAGCCAACCTTGTCTTGTGAATCGGTAAAACGTAGTACTTGGTACGTACGTGTTCGGATAGTCCGACGACCGTATTTACTGCCAACATATCTGAGGATCTCATGGGTCGCTTCCCAATGATTCACCAATGATGTATGACTCGCACTTTAATTAATCTGAGATTAATTCGATGAGAGAGAAAATTAATCTATAAATTTCGGAGATATTTTATCTAGGATAAAATATCAATAAAAGAGAGATAACGATTAATTTGGAATTAATCGATAAATTAATATATTGATATATTAAAAGAAATTGGATTTCGACGCGGGATTAAAATTAGATTTTAATTCGGGCGAACGAATTAATTTAGAATTAATTCATTAGCAATGTGAATAGTGAATTCGCTAGGCGTAATCATTTAATTACGACGCGATGGATAAATCATTAATTTGGAATTAACGAACACGAGCCCGAGATTATTTACGAGCGCATTCGCATTTCGAATTCGAGTGCGGAACGTAAATCAAATCAAGCGTCAAATCATTAGTCGCATCAAGCGTCAAATCGCTAGTCATTTCAAGCTTCAAATCACTTGTCACTTTGAGTGATGTGACTTGACAACTTGAAAGACTTGATATGACTTGATGGATTTGTGATGTTTGAGTGTGGAACACTCAAGCTAAATAAAGTTGGTATATTTGACTTTTTGAAAGTTAAATTAAATGGAAATTCATTTGTTTATTTTTGGAAAATATATAAATGAAATGTTTTTCACCATTTACCACATCATCTCTCTCTTTCATCTTTATCTCTTTCTCCAAATGGGTCACGCCCAAGGTAGTGAAATGCCACTATTTGGGCGTGAATGATGAAGGCTTTTAGGCTAGTTTTGTGGCAAAATTGCCTAGTGCTAGCACACCGAGAGTTATACGAAGGTGTTAGGGAAACTCACCCACGAGTCGGGAATCATTTGACGCAAGTTCGAGGCTCAAATTCAAGGACCAAAACTGAAAATAGTGAGCAGTGGACTATACTGCTATTGGCGCCACTTTGAATGGGAAAATCATTTTGTTCTTCTTCAAATCGTCACAACCGATCGATGTGATCATTCCGCTATCTCTTTTGATGTATTCACACTTATTATTCATGCTTGTTTGATGATCTTGGGACCTATAATAAAACCAACAGTAAAGGCTTCGGGGTATCAAGGAGAGCCCAAACCAGTAGAAGTTAACGGTATTGTGGGGCCCGAATTTGAGATCTTCCAAGATATTTTGGGTGAGAAGTCTCTGACGGAAGAAGTTACGAAGAAGGAAGAAGAGAAATGGGAAGAAAAACTAATGAAGTTGGAGAGCCTGACTCTCGAGGAGGGTAAGGAGCCTGAGAAGAAACCAGTTGGGATGATGATGTGTTTGTAGAAGATAAAGACATTTATCTTCATGATTTATTTGAGTGTACTCCCGCATTTATTAGCAATAAAGACAATCATTTTGCTTATTTGCCTGAGTCTCTTCCTCTAAACTTGCCACGACTTAAGCATATTTGATATCAACTCGACTAAAATGAATGCATTCAACCTTGGTACGCCTGAAAGCCCCAAGGAAGTCTCAATTACGAGTGAGGTACCGCTGAGAGCAGAAGAATTTAGAAGAGATGTTGGTTAAATATGCCAAAGTATTCGCTTGGTCCTATGAGGACATGCCCGGGGTCAACAGAAGTATTGCCCAGCATGCGATACCGACTTATCCGAATAAGAAGATAGTGAAACAGAAGCTCCGAAGGATGAGACCTGAGTGGGCTGAGAAGGTCAGAGAAGAAGTTAAGAAGCAAATAGATGTAGGATTCCTAGAAGTGGTAAAATATCCTGAGTGGTTGGCAAACATTGTGCCTGTGCCGAAGAAGGATGGCAAGGTTAGAATGTGTGTGGATTATAGAGACCTTAACAAGGCTTGCCCGAATGATGACTTTCTCTTGCGTCATATAGATGTGCTTGTTGATAGTGCGGCTTTATCGGCAATATACTCATTCGTGGATGGGTTCTCGGGATACAACCAGGTTCTTATGGCTGAAGAAGACAAGCATAAGACTGCCTTTGTCACATAATGAGGTACTTTTTGCTACATGGTGATGCCATTTGGGCTTAAGAATGCAGGAGCCACTTACCAGCGGATGGCCACTACTTTATTTCATGACTTAATGCATAAAGAAATCGAGGTGTATGTAGATGACATGATGGTGAAATTAAAGACGAGAGACGGACATATAGAAGCACTGGAGAAGTTCCTTGAATGAGTTGACATGTACATCCTGCGGTTGAACCCTAAGAAGTGCATATTCGGAGTAACATCAGGAAATTTTCTAGGACACACTGTCAGAATGGGCAGAATAGAAGTGGACCCCAAAAAGATCAAGGCTATTACTGAGATGCTAGCACCGAAGACGGAAAAAGAAGTCAGAGCATTCATTGGGAAAATCCAGTACATCAGTCGGTTCATTGCCAAGTTGAAGTCAGTGCGTGAGCCTATCTTTAAATTATTGAGGAAAGACCAGCCGGTGAAGTGGAATGAACAGTGTCAGGAAGCATTTGACAAGATCAGAGAATATTTGGTGAAGCCTCCTATTTTGAAACCTCTGAGACAGGGAAGACCCTTGGTACTTTATTTGGCTATGGAACTCGAAACGCTGGGGGCAATGATGGTACAAGCAGATGAGACGGGAGTAGAGGATGTTGTCTAGTACTTTAGTAAGAAGCTGCTTTCGTATGACGCCCGCTATCAGGAAGTGGAGAAGATCTGTTTGGCAGTGGTATGGGCTTCCAGGAAATTACGTCATTACTTCCAATCCTACAAGATCCAAGTGGTAGCATAGGAGAATCTTTTGAAGTACCTGCACTCAATACCTTCGCTGGTTGGAAAGTTAGGCAGATAGTTAGTATTGCTGACAGAGTTTTATATAGAGTACCTTACTTCTAAGGTGATCAAAGGGCGAGCCATGGAAGAGTTCCTGACATTGCAACCTATTAAAGGGGATCAGTACAAGTTTGTGTTCCCCGATGAGGAAATCCAAGCTATAGCTTTCCAAGGGTGGAAGATGTATTTTGATGGAGCAGTGAACTGTAAAGGAGCCAGAATTGGAATCGTAATTGTAACCCCCGAGAGAGAAACCCTACCTATGACCAAGAGGTTGACATTCGGAGTGACTAGCAACATGGCCGAGTATGAAGCATGTGCATTCGGGCTGACTGCATTGATAGCTTTGAGAGCTAAGAATGTCGATGTTTATGGAGACTCAATGTTGGTAATCCGATATATGCAAGGAGAATGGGAGTTAAAAGAAGAGTGGTTGAAGCCTTACTCGTTCTACCTCAGAAATCTGGCACAGGTTATCCCTGACTGTAAATTCCAGCACTTGCCATAAGAAGAGAATCAGATGGCGGACGCATTGGCAACATTAGCCGCAACTTGGGAAAATATTGAGAAATTGGTGATGAGACCACTGGTGTTGACAAAAGCGAGTAAACCTGTTTTTGAGATAGAGAGAATCTTAGAAATAGAGGTCAACGATGGAAGACCTTGGTATCATGATGTCCAGCGGTACTTAGAACATGGGGAACTCCAAGGAGGAGAGAGAGAAAGGATAGAATAGCCATTCAGAAGTTGGCTTCTCAATATGTAAGTTTTAAAGGAGAACTCTACAAGAGGAAAGCAAATGGTATTCAGCTGAAGTGTTTGAGAAAAGAAGAGGCTCAGAAGGTAATGGAAGAAGTACATGCCGGTGTATGTGGACCGCACATGAACGGGTTGAATTTGTCTCGTAAGATATTAAGACAAGGCTTTTTTTAGTCGATCAGGTCAGCTGACTGCACGAAGCTGGTAAAGCACTTTCATGATTGTCAAGCTCACGGTAACTTGAATCATTTACCGCACACAGAGTTGCATGGGCTGTCAGAGCCGTGGCCTTTCTCAGTATATGGAATAGATATGATCGGAGAGATTCGACCAAACGTGTCAAATGGACATCACTTCATAGTAGTGGCAGTAGACTCATTTTCGAAATGGGTGGAAGCCGAATCATTCCGCAATGTTACAGCAAAGCAGATGTGGTAAAGTTCATAGCTCGAATCTCATTTGTCGGTATGGTATGCCGCACCACGTGGTCACGGAAAATCGAGCCCAGTTCCAGGGAGAGACAAAGGCGATGCTATAGAAGTATGAAATAGGCCATCACAAGTCCTCACCTTACAGGCCGCAAGCTAATGGGGCAGTCGAGGCAGCCAATTAGACCATCAAGACGATTTTAGCCAAGGTGACTGATAATTACAAATATTAGGCTGATAAGCTATCGTATGCCCTGTGGGGGTACAGAATGTCTGTGAGAACAGCAACAGGAGCCACGCCTTACTCCTTAGTCTATGGAATGGAAGCCATACTACCAGTGGAAGTTGAGATACAATCCATGCGGGTACTAGCGGAAGCAGAGTTGCCTGAACAAGAATGGGCCTCGCAGAGGTTTGAATAGTTAGCATTGATGGATGAGAAAAGGATGATGTTCTTACATCACATGCAGATATATCAGAAGAGGTTGGCTCGAGCATTCAATAAGAAGGTGCGTCCTACCAAGATCAGGAAGGGTGACCTAGTGCTTAAGCTATCGAACCCGTTGACAACAGACCCGAGAGGAAAGTTCAGACCAAACTGGGAAGGACCATTCATCGTCCAAAAAGTAATAGGAAATGGGGCAGCGAGACTGTCAGACTTGGACGAGAATGAGTTCACCGAGCTGATTAATGTTGACAGATTGAAACTGTACTTTGCTTGAGGGAGAGAAGACTAAGCAGTCACCAAGAGAATTGGCAAAAGACCTAACCCGATGAGATAGGAAACTCATGCATGCATGCATACACGTAACATATTTTGCATTCCTTTTTGTGTTTGTTTTGTTTTGTATTCACAGGTTTCAAAGAAGAAAAGAGAAAACGGTAAAGATTAGCCAATCAGAAATAGCAAAATCACAGTATCAGATTTGGGTAGTAATCTCAAGGTTGAGACCCATGTTGGTGTTAGTTTCGAGGATGAGTCTCAGGGTTGAGGCCCATATCAGTTAGTTTCAGGGATGAGTCCCAGGGTGGAGGCCCATATCAGCATGAGTTTCGGGAAGGAATCCCAGGGTTGAGGCCCATATCAGCATGAGTTCCGAGAATGGATCTCAAGGGGCGAAGCCCACATTATCAGCACTAAGAATGAAGAATTACGTGATGTGTTTTGAGTGAAAGAAAAGAGAGAGAATGAGAAGTCTTTGATAGTTAGGAAAATGTCCGGTGATGACATTGTTTGCTGTAGGGAGAAGCCTTAGAAACGATAAGTGTGAGACGTGCTCTCATCCGGTACTCTTAATGGATTGATCTCAACTAGACTCACGAGCACTTAACTACGGGATCTCAACAGCAGAAGCCTGAGTAGTTGGTGAGATGACTAATTGAAGATATGATGGATCAGTGAATGACCATTTGCCTAGATGTCTACTATGGTTTACTGATGCTACGATATATGATATGGTTAGAAATAAAGAAAAAGTCTCTACAATAAAAAGAAAAAGAAAAATAAGACCGCCTATAACCGATAAGCGTGAAGCTACCCATGGGTGAGTATTAGGACCATCATGAGGAGAAATGCTACCTTAAAGGGTAGGTGTGTCAAAGAAAGAAAAAGAAAGAAAAAAGAAAGAAAATAGAAAAAGAAAAAGAAAAAGAATGAAAAGAAAGAGGCAAGAAAAAAAGAAGAAGACCATATCATGTTGAGTATGACGAAGTAATCACAGAGTGTGATCAAGACATCTAGATTGGTTAGTCCCACTGATCCGATTCTCCGAGACGAAATCATCGAGTTGGCCTACTTAAGGATTAAGCTGCGAAAGAGCCTTGGCACACACACACACTAGGAGTCTAGTTCAGATCATTCATGCAGACGATCAGATTTGAGTATATTAAGTACTTTGAAGGTTCTTTGGTTTCAACGCGAAGCATCCGTTGATGACGAAAATATGCGTAGCTATCAGTATTATCTCGTGAGAGGTAGTACAGTATAAACCATCACGGTGTTAGTATCAGTTTTGGGGATGAGTCCCAGGGTTAAGACCCACGTCATCAGTATCAGTGTTGCCAGGCATGACATTCTGGGGGCGAGGCCCACATCATCATCACTAGTAGTCTTGCCAGGTATGGCACTATAGGGGCGAGGCCCACAACATCATTAGTAGTAGTCTTGCCGGGTATGGCACTCTGAGGGCGAGGCCTACATCAGCATCAGCAGCAGTCTTGCCGGGTAGGGCATTCTAGGGACGAGGCCCACATAATTATCAGTATCAGTCTTGCCGGGTATGGCACTCCTAGTATGGAGCACAGTATCAGTTTTGCCGGGTATGGCACTCCGAGATGAAGACACACCAACATCAGTACTAAATTTTGCCGGGTATGACACTCCGGGTATGGAGACACACCTACATCAGTATCAGTTTTGCCGGATATGGCATTCTGGGTGCGGGTGCGAGGCCCACATCAACATCAGCATCAATATCAGTTTTACCAGGTACGACACTCCGGGTATGGAGATATTACAGTGATGCCTCGAGTATGGGGTTTAGCACGGCACTTCAAGTATGGAGATATTACTGCGACACTCTGGTTATGGAGACCCAACCGCGACACCTCAGGTATGGGGTTAGCATGCCAGGTACCACATTCCAAGTATGGAGATATACTGCGACACTCTGGTTATGGAGACCCAACCGCGACACCTCAGGTATGGGGTTTAGCATGCCAGGTACCACATTCCAAGTATGGAGATATTACTGCGACACTTTAGGTATGGAGACGTAACCGCGACACCTCGGGTATGGGATTTAGCTTGCCTGGTACGACACTTTGGGTATGGAGATATCACTGTGACACCTCGGGTATGGGGTTTAGCATGCCAAGTACGGCACTCCGGGTATGGAGATATTACTACAACACTCTAAGTATGGAGACGCAACCGCTACACCTCGGGTATGGGGTTTAGCTTGCCAAGTACGGCACTCCGGGTATGAGGATATCACTGCGACACTCTGGGTATAGAGACGTAACCGCGACACCTCAGGTATGGGGTTTAGTACACCGGGTATGGTGTAAAAAAATCAAGTCAACTCAACACAACAGGCAAGCCAAGTGGTAGCTGGCGAGCCAGGTAAGTAAAAATGCATTGTAGAAACTTTGATAGGATTGTCATTGTCACATACTGCACAAGTCCTATCAAAGTGGGGGTGACTATAGACACTTTATTTTTACATATAAGTTCCGATGATGAGTCTCGTATGGAGACACTACCCCTTTAGATTGTGGAAGTCACGGGAAACAGACGTCGGAAGGAAATAGTCAAGAATTGACACATTGTTGGATTTAATTCGCTAGATTAGCTTCAGGTTTACTTGTTGGACCTCCGTTTCAAAACATATCCTTAGCCAAAAACCACACAAGACACACACCAAGCCGGCACACCATTAAACCAAACACCCAATCCCACTAAATGAACTAAGCCCACAAGCCCAAAACCCTAAGCCACACGCCCAACACATTCCTAAATAACAAAAATCACATTAAATACATGCAAAAATCAAGCCAAATCCCCTTCCTAAATTACAGAAATCCCATAGATCCATTGCCTCATTAAACCAAATCATATCCCTAACTAAAAAAGAATAAATCAAATTAAATCAAATCACTTCCATAATTAAAAGATTTTCCTTATCACAAACTAATTTAAAAGATATTCCTTTTAATGCACAAATCATGCTCCTTCTCAAACAAGGAAAGCCCCCATCCCTTTTGCCTATAAAAAGAACCATTCACCAATATATTAAACCACTAGCATTCATGCATAATATTCACAAGAAACATAAAAGCTCATTCACACCTAGCACGGAAAAATCCCACATTACCGTCCAACAAACCACCATCAAAACCAGTCCATATAGTCACATAACCCCTCCATTGCACTACCCAAATAACCGCACATCACCACTCTAAATGGCAAGCATAAAACACTCAAAAATAGCCGCATATCACAACCCTAACTGCACGCGAACTACGCTCATTGCACACACAAAAACTACTGCAAATCACACCGACTGCACTGCCCAGTTTACCGCATCTTACTACCCCAGAAAGCGCCCCCAAACAGCCCTAAAATCAAACTAAAAATAGTCCAAAAAGTGCCCCCAAAATAGTCAAAAAACCGCAGCCCAAACCAGTCCAAACAACCTGTAAAACAGTCCTTAAGTTGCCTTAAAACAGTGACTAGAAAATACAGTGAAAACAGCAGTGAAACTGAATGAAAACAGCAGCTCAAGCAGTGAAACAGTGAGAAAAAATGTTGGATTAGTGAACCATAAGAGTTGTGGAGCATCAACCCTTCCGACGGCCGTGTAACGCGCTTTCGAGAGACAACAAAAGAGGTTATGGATTGATGCATGATGTGAATTCCGGATGAACGAAATGCGTGTTCTCTTTTGTGGTATATCGGATGGAAACTCGAAGGTAAATTCGTAGCCGATTCTGAATGAACGGTATTGCGGTTTGCACTCGGGATACGATGCCACATACTACTTAAGAGACACATGTATTTCGTTTCATCCAATCTTGTATTTGAGCATGATGTAGTTAGTAGATTATTTATTTATTTAGCATGATTTAATCTTGTAGGTTATTTATTTATCTAAGCATGATTTAGTCTAGAATATTATTTATTTTTAATTATGACTATACTATTTCTTTATGCATGATTTAATACTTTGATTTTGCATTAGGAATTTAGTTTACGTTTTGTTTGAGTAGTTATTTATTTGTTCTTTGTGTTAGATGATTCGACATGCTCGTTGTGTGATATTATATGCTTGCCATTATAATGACTTATTATTAAAGCATGCGAACTTAGTCATATGATTTATTTTGATGAATGTGAACTAGATCTAAGTTACCTTTAAGCATACATGTTGAGTAGATTCGGTTAGTTTATCGCACAAATCATATCATTACAAGTGACATAAGTAAGGGACCATTCCGAACCCAATGATTTGAGGTCTTCCTTTGCGAGGAGTGAGTGCGGCCTTAAATCTTTGTCTTAGTTCACACTGGGTGGCGACTCCATTTTGTTCTCCGGTTTAGTTCCTCCGTGAGCTATTCCGTACTCCTAACTAGGTCGTGAGCCTAGAACAACATCACTAATTTCTGTGTCCTACATAAATCTTATAGGACCATCAAACGGAAAGGAACTTATCGTACCAAGTATGTCTAAATGACTTGTGGAAATGATTAACCGTGATGATGCTTTTATTGCTTTGCCATGTGTCTTGGGCACAATGTTGAAAATTTTTACAGTACTATCTTGGACAAACTTGAACATACACTAGAAACCGATTGGAATGTTTAATGCTGATGGATTTTATGATTTTCTTTATGTGTTTCTTGATGATGCCTGGAGAAATGGATTCGTATCAAAACCTGTAAAAGAACTCCTTTTTACTGCCAGAACTGCCTATGATTTAATTGACCAAATTTTAGCATTTGAACCACAAATTGACCATATCTTTTCCAAGATAAACTGGTCTGATAATGATCATGGTAAAAAGCATCGGATAAATTTGGATCTTAATTTTTAATTTTCATTTTAGATATAGAATATCAGCTAACCAGGTACTGTTTTCTAAACTCTTCTTCTACTTTTTAAGACATTGGGGACCATTTCTCATTTAGGTTTGGGAGAGAGGAATATTTGACCAATATCTTATTTTTACTGTGTTTATTTTTATTTGATTTTTTATTGTGTTTATTTTTATTTGATTTTTTATTGTGTTATTTTTAGTCAAAAATATTCTTGAAAATTAAAAAAAAAAATTAAGTTGTTATAAAAAAATTAAAAAAATATCTTTTTTTCGTGTTTTTAATTTGATTAATCAGGTGAAATTGATTTGAGATAGCTGTGTAAGGAATTTCCACTTCTGGGACTTATCTCAACTTATTTCATAACAAGTTAATTTTTGTTTATTTCCTTTTGAATTATTTAATTTTTGAATTCTCCATTAAACTAATTAAATTGGATCTTCATATGCCTAGTTGACAGGTATTATCAACATATATGGAAACATACAGATATGAGTTGTAATTTAAGAGATTGTAATATTCAGTGCTCTAGTTTAATTGGAGGAAGCAGCTAAAATAGAGATGGAATAAAAAAAACATTGAGATCCGAGTAATTATGTCCGTAGAGGTATTTTAATACCTAGTATCCTAAAGCCAACTGGTTTGGGAGTCACTAGCCTAAAGCTCGTTACATGGATTGAACATGTTATAAATATATATATGTGTATATATATGTATATATATCTGAAATTCGAGTAATTAAGTCCATAGGGGTGTCTTAACACCTAGTGCTCTAAAGCTAACTGGTTTGGGAATCACTGGTCCAAATCTCGCTACATAGATGGAAGACATTGTATATAAATAAAAAAAAATCCAAAAAAATCCAAAAAATATTCCGTTACTAAAAAGGTGTGAATTCTGATATAACTTTAGGACAAAAATATTACTCTCTTTTCAACTACACTTATGAACATTATGGCACGATGACTTGATTAATACCTTGTTGACTGTGTATATGGAGAATTGTAAAAATAATCGGAGAATTTACTTATTCGATAATTTAGAAAGAAAGAAAACAATTATTAACTTAGATGGGAGTTTTACCTATTTAGTCACTAACTTCTTTATTTTCTTTTCTCTTGTCTTTTTGCTTTTGTGTACATTAGTTTTATTATCTTTTTTATTTTGTAAGCATTAGTTTTATTATCTTTTTGCTTTTGTGTGCATTAGATTGATGTTTGTGGGTATCGTTGCGGTAAGCCCTCACGAGACTACAACTCGTCCACTAGGGACACCTTGGGGTTTAAAGGCTTGTTGTATATGTTAAATGCAACCGTGATCCCTACGAAAGTGGCTTAGTTTAATTTTATTTTAAAGATGTTTATGATATTTTATTTTGTTGTTTTGCTTGAGGACTAGCAAAATGTTAGGTTGGGGGTGTGATAAGCGATAAATATATCAATATTTACCGTCCACTTGACTTAATATTTTGTATAATTTCTTGATTTTTGTGAATATTTTGAAGTGTTTTGTGGTATTTTGTAGATTAAAAAAAGGGCTCTCTAGAGGAAATACGGGGCCAAAACAGCGAAAAACGGTCAAAAAAGGTAAAAATATAAATTTCCTCCTAAAATACGCCGTTTGCAAAAATACATCGTGCTAAAATACGCCAACTGCTAACGTGCACCGAAAACTGGTAATATGTGCAGGACACATGTCATAATCAGAGAAGTTTTGCTAACATGCCCCTTTGCTATCATGCTCCAGCCATGTGTCAACATCACAAAAATTTGCTAATGTGCGTTGGAGACATGTCCCCATCACATGCTGCCGACACTCATCATTGAAAAACATCATTATTGATGTAAGCATCGTGACCCGTACACCCTCACGCATCGCGCTCCACGCCAATAATTGAGCTAATAATTCTACCGACGTCATGTGTCATTATCTCCAGAAGCTATACACCATGTGGCGTAAATCTACGACAAGTCACGACGCACGAGACCCATGGATGCCTATAAATTCAGGCCGATTTCAGTTGTAAACTCATACTTTCTTTTAAGGAATTCCTTAAGAATACTAAGAAGATTGTATCTTGTTTGTTTATTTACAACTTTCAACATTAATTTTATTTACTTTTCGTAATAGTACTTACTTTTCCTTACTTTTCAATCGTTATTTTCTTTATTCAGCATAAGGAGGTAACTCCCCTCTACTGGGGTTAAAGATCAAGCTTTTATTACTAATATTTAGATTAATCTCCCTTAATTATAATATATAAACTATTTAAAACCTGACTTAATGGGATACCGTATTTATGATCAGTTAGACTTAATTAAAGTGATCTTAACCTAAGTAAATTGGATACCGCCTTTATGGTCGGTTGGAATTAATTATAAATTTGACTTAATCAGGATACCGCCTATATAGTCGGTTGGTAATTATCAAGCAAAGTTAAAATATTACAATAAGAGAGATATCTAAAATAGAAGTAATAAAAGTGGATATCCCCCAGTATTTTCTTTTATTGTATTTTTACCTTTTTAATTTCCAAGCATTTACTTTATGTCATTTATTTTATTTAAAGCTTTTACTAGCCTTAGGTATGTGTCGTAACTAAACCGTTATCTGGGGTTGTGATGAATTCCAATATCACCGGTTTATTAGGGATTACTTTATGGTTTGGGAAATATAAAGGTTTATTTATTAAGCCTTAGTCTTAATACTTCTTATTAACTTGCCATTAATAAGATTGATTTGGTAAACTTAAAATGAACTTGGAAAATAGATTTTAGTTTAAGTCATAGACTCAATAACTCACGATCTCCCTTAATGATAGATAACCCTTAATAGATTTCCTTATAGGATAGGAATATACCTGTCAGGTAGGGGTAGCCTTAATTGGAACTTCATCTTAATGAATTCAGGTAACTTAGTTGACATAGGAATATGATTAATTAGGTTATTTTGGGTATTTGCATCCGACCATCGGAAGAGACTTTTGCATAAATTTGTGTTACAAGTTAATAAACCAATATATTACACAAACATAAGATAACCACTTCATCTTTAAAAGATATTAGAAGAATTCAAAACACTAGATAGTTTTATAATATTTAATTTTCCTTTAATTTACTTTTGCACTTTTTTATTTACTTATCTTTAGCAAAAGTCACCATCCAATCAAACAACAAATCTATTAGATACTCGTAAATATTTGGCTTCATAAATTAATAGCTTAGGTATTAAGTCCTCGTGGGATCAATACATTTATACTAATTGAACGATACAGCGCTTGCGTTATACGTGTGTGATTACGTCGATCACACTTGACTCAACAAAATTAGCAGTAAAAATTTTCATGGGATCAGGTAAACTTCCCGGAATATGCTCATCCACAATAGATTCTACGCTTTCATTTTCATTATCCTCATTATATGGCTGTTAGCACATGTTAAAAATATTTAGCTCTAATGTCATGTTGCCAAAAGAAAGATTCATGATTCCATTTCTATAATTAATTAAAGTGTTAACTGTTGCTAAAAATAGACAACCAAGTATTACAAGGATTGGCTTATAACTGTCTGCCACAGGTTGTGTTTTTAAAATAATAAAATCCACAGGATATATGAATTTATCCATTCGCAATAAAACGTCTTCCATAATTCATTTTGGTACCTTAACTGATCTATCGGCAAGTAAAAGAGTAGTTAGGATTGGTTTCATCTCACCGATATTAATGGAAGTGATTTACTATAGCTCTAAGATCAAGCAAAACATGTTCAATGTTTTGATTTCCAATAATACAAGAAATAGTTAGATAAGCAGGGTCCTTATATTTTAATGCATTATTAGTTGAGAGAATTAAACTTACCTTTTTATCTAAAAAAGCATTCTTTCTTACTTGATGTTTTCTTTTAATGGTGCATAGAACTTTTAGAAATTTGGCATAAGATGGTATCTGTTGGATGGTATCTAACAAAGGAATATTGACATTTACCTGTTTGAATATCTCATAATTTTTGGGGAATGGTTCAATTTATTTGTTTTTAATGCTTGAGGGAATGAAGGTGTATGTGACAAATTATTATTATCAACAATGAGTAATGGTTCATCAACCCCTTCTTTACCTTTTGAATCTATTTATTCTCAGCTTTGCGAGGTTCAATAATAGGTCTGTGGATGTTGTTACCACTACGAAGAGTAATAAAATATTTGACTTGGTCTAAGTGTTGATTTCTAGAACTACCCTCGTGAGAATTTAAATGACCCTTGGGATTTGACTATGGTTGTGCAGGAAACTTTTCTTCTCATTAATGGTTAATGCAGATGTAATTTTAGCAAAAGTTTCTCTTAAATCATTCACCGTTTGTGAATTTTGGTTATTGACGGCTTCCTATTTTTCCATGAATGCATTCAAGTATCCTCTATGGATTTCCTAGGTGGTGGGACATATGGTGCATAATTCTAAGAATTTCGGAAATCCATGGTGAACTTAGGGAGGTTGTTGTGAGGATTGTGCTTGGTTATCATTCCTCCAATTGAAGTTTGGATGGTTTCTCCAACCAGAATTGTAGGTTTGTGAGTATAGGTTTGGATTTAGTCTGTTTAATGTGTTTATAGAACTGACTTGGTCATGTAGACATTCTTGCAGGGCAGGTAATGAAGGGAAAATATGTGTGACATGTTCCTTAGAATTACAGATTTGACATATGACTTTCTAAACTGACTTAACATGATCACTCTTTCCTGCTTCTAATGCTTCAATTTTTTTAGATGGAGATGTGTACTTGGTAGAAAAGTCATGGTCTTCCTTAAGGTTAAACATACCTATACCAGATGGTTGTGGTTTTATAGTCGACTCATAGGTGCCAACTGTGTCCCATTACTATGCATTCTCTGCTATGTGTTCTAAGTAATCTAGTGCATCTTCAGGATCTTTGTCCCTAAACTCACCATTACACTTCATCTTTACTACTTGTCTACTTTGGGGTGTTAACTGCTTGAAGAAATAGGCAACCAGCCTCCATGTTTGAAACCCGTGATGTGGAAAAAATTTAACATCTCTTTAAATCCCTCCCAACATTAGTAAAGTGTTTCCCCGACTCTTGTGTGCCGGCTGTGATTCTCCTTTTAAAGGAATTTTTTCTATGAGAAGGAAAGAAATTTTTAAGAAACTGTTCTTGTAAATCATCCCATGTTCTAATAGATCTCGACCTAAGGTTTTGTAGCCAAATTTTAGCTTTATCCTTTAAAGAAAAGGTAAAAAACTTTAAATAAATTATATTCATGCTACAATTTTGGTCTGTGTAAGTATTATATACCCCTTCAAACTCCCTTAAGTGCGGATAATGATTATCTGATTCTAGACTGTAGAATGTGGGTAAAAGATTGATGATACCTGATTTATATTTGAAACATGTTGCATCTAGAGGAAAAATAATACAAGATGGCGATCTGGTCCTAGTGGGATTCATGAATTGTCTGAGTGTCCTAGGATGATTAGGATCACCGTGTTGAGACTCGTTTTCATCCTGATTAACTGGGTTTTCAACTCACTCAAGTGGATTTCCATTTCATTCTCGGCTATTTTCACGAACGATGAAGGTGATAGAGATTCTCTATTTAGTTTTCCATTGGATGATGAAGACCAGTGTCTCATACAACCTAAAAAAATAAAACAATAAACAAATATAATATCTACAGAAAGGAAATTAATGACAAGATACAAAAAATAATCTACAAAAATAAAATAAAGAAAAATAAAGAGAAAAAATAAATTATTCTATCTACTAAATAATGATTCCCTGCCGACGATGCCAAAAACTTGACACGCTCAAAAAGTGTATTTTACTCACAAGTATAAGAGTGTCGAAGTAATAAAATAACTCGATAAGTCCGGGATTGGTCCACAAGGAATAGATTTAGTAAAATAGAATGATAAGTATAGCGAACAGAAAAATATTTGATTTCTTTGAAATTTTTAAGTGAAAATGTAGTAATAAAATGAAATGCTGGAGTGGGGGATCAACTTTTAATATTTCAAATCTAGAAATTTCACTTAATTATAATATATAAATTTTCATTGTTACCCAATTAATTTATCTCATGAATTAATTATGCTAATATATAGAACCAGCCATAAAGGTGGTAGTCATTTCTGTCATTAACTAGTCCTGCCAAGGTACTAATATGCCAAAAACATAAAACCAACCATAAAGGCAGTGATACCGTATAAAATCAGCCATATAGGAGGTGATATCATTTGTCTATAACAAGTCCTAACAAGGTACTCAATTATGCCAAAATCGTATAAAACCATCCATATATATGGTAGTAAGAAACCAGCCATATAGGCAGTGGCAAGATAAAACGAGCCATATAGGCGGTAGCCAATTTTGTCAATAATTAATCTAGATCTAAATCAAGTTTTAATCATTAGATTACAATTTTTTTATTACAATGTATGTGAGATTGATATAAGTTTTCATTATAAAAACTTCAACCATTACCCCAGCAAAAAGATATTAACTACTCATTTTGTAATTAAACATACTCATAATTTTATTACTGAAAGAAAATGACATTACAAAAAGCTTTAATATATAAACACACAAGACACTCTCTCTCCAAAATCTATAGAGGAATTCAGAAAGAAAATATGAAAAATTCTTCTGCTGAAGGCTTCAATTTATAGGCAAAGTTTGGTCGGTGGGTCGTGACTCCATGGCTCTGCGCGTTACGATGCGAGTGCCATGTTGGGGACATGTGTTGAGAGAATAGCGCATTTCGAGGTGTCTTCATCTTATTTCGTATTTCGTGACACGCCGTCATTTTCGTGTCAATATGTGGAAGCTGAATTTCTATTTTTGCCTCATTTCCAAGTCTGGTTTGTCCTATCAAGCTTCCGACCAGTATTTTACCTATCAAATAACAAAAATAACACAATAAAACACTTAAAACATAACTTAAAATATTATTTCACAAACGTGCCAAATTAAAGGGATTAGTGAAACTATAAGTGTAAAATGATTGATTTATCGTATAATAAATATGACCAGCCACCACTAACCACGGTAATACATATCAGACCTAAAAGATAGGATATGGAAACAATACAGAAGGATATGGTTAGTAAGAAGGAAATTCAGTGCGTATAGTGACACATACAACGTAGCTTAGAGACAGAAAGTAAATGAAAACCTCGAATGCTTAATAAATATTACGAAATCTTAAGACATGAAATAGTCGATGCATTTTCCAATGGAAACATAAGTAATTCTTCCTTCTAGCAGTAAGCATTTAAAGCATATAGTCACCCCCGATGTAGAGCTCAGCAAGAAGTTAAACAAGTAAAGAAGAGTATCTGATGGAATGGGTAGATCATGAGACGGCTAAATAGCCAAACTCAGGAGTTCAACGAAACCTAGATAAAAAAATTATGAGATCGTAATATCTTGTATGAGATGGAGTGAATGGAATTCACTAAATACCTAGCTAGGTCTAAAGGAAATAAACTACCCTATCATAGAACGGACAACCTTCGAGAAAGTAAAGGCTTAGTGAAGTAAGGGGTCAGAGTAAGAAATATCGAGAATAATCCAAAGAACTAGAGATACGATCTATAAAGAGCCCTCTTTACACCTAAATGGAAGAAATAATAGGGAAGTAAGGATTGAACCAAAAGTATTAATAAAGAGATACTTTAATCGATTCCAGTTGATGTAGAGCTTTTCATGGTAATAATGACCTAAGATGGTTAAGCAACTAAGACTAGAAGAAAGAATTATAGAGGGAGCATTTAGAGTTTTCAGAGAGCATGATCCTAAAGGAGGTTCATAATGAGTTGTAGTATAATCAATAGTCAGAAAATGAATCAGAAATGAAGTTAAAGAAGTAAACTCAGGTAGTATCTAGTAGAAGTACCTTAGTGAGGTAGCCAATGCAAGATTGGTAAACACGAGAGTCCTAGGCTTATAAATAAGCAGTAAGTACAACCATAACATGGGTACCTAATGAGATCGCTGTTGAGTTCAATTCAAGTACCAAGATCAACAAAACATGCATAAAAAACCGCATATGAACACATCAAAGGAGGTTCGGAATATACTCACATTGAATTTCGGTTTTGATGTTTGAAGAACAAGGTGCGATTTTGGCTCCCTCCAAGTCATGGCAGTAGCTTCTTCTTGCAGTGGGATGCGCGAGTGAGGACTGGTTTGGACTCCACCATGTTCGGCCATAGTTGAGCACCATTGAAGCTCAAAGCTTCAAGCTTTCCAAGCTCATGAAGACACTTCCCTATCACCTATGTATGCCTCCTAGAGTGTGCTAGCACAAATCATCTTCCATGCATCTCAATATTCTCGGTGAAACCAAAAAAAAGGAAGAAGAAAACGGCAGTGAAGCCGTGAGATGCAGAAGAAAAAAAGAGAGGGAAGAGAGAAACCGTAAAAGGTTTTCATGTGAGAGAGAGAGAGGACCGAAAATTGTATGTAAAAGGAAAAGAAAAAGTAATATATATTTATTCATTTATTTTCCAAAAATAAATAAAACATATATATATATATTCCATCACTTTTACTTTTAACTTTAAGTCATATCACATCACTTTTCACATCACATCTATTCACTTTAAAAAATGACAACATGTCATATCACATCACTCAAAGTGACAAGTGATTTGACAATTGACGCGACTAGTGATTTGACGCATGATGTGACTTGCGTGCCGCGCTCGAATTCGAAATACGAATGCGCTCGCAATCACACTCGGGCTTGGGTTCGCTAATTCCAAATTAACGAATTTTCCGTCGCGTCGTAATTAAATGATTACGCCTAGCGAAATCACTATTCACGTCGCTAACGAATTAATTCTAAATTAATTCGTTCGCCCGAATTAAAATCCATTTTAATTCCGCGTCGAAATCCAATTTCGTATAATATATCGGATATATTATTTTATCGATTAATTCCAAATTAATCGTTCTCTCTCTTTAATTAATATTTTATCCCAGATAAATATCTCCGTAATTAATCCTAGATTAATTTTCTCTCTCTTCTAATTAATCCCAGATTAATCAAAGTGCGAGTAATACGTCATCGGTGAATCTTCAGGAACCGACCCATGAGATCTCCGGATATGTTGGCAGTAAATACGATCGTCGGACTATCCGAACACGTAAGTACCTCGTACTACGTTTATACCGATTTACAAGACAAGGTTGGCTTCTAGCAAAGCGCCATGCCTACCCAATTCTCCAGAAATATTCTTACAGGAATATATAGATCTATATCAAGCGTAGTATACTAAGTATTGTGCGTATCGGCCCAGTATCGGATAATCACGTGTTAGGGCTGGGGCTGGATAAGTGTCTGCCCCGTCCGAAACACATATCGGATGTCTGGTAACATAGTCTCTATAATCGGATATATATGACCTAGTCACAATATCCCGATTGGTTGCGGCAACACTCAAGAGCACTAGTACCGTATCCTGCGTGACATCATCTCCATTATGACTGGAGTGATACTTCCGTCTCGACATCACATCCAATACTCTACGACTCTCTGATAAACCCAGAAGTGGTAGACACAGAACCGGTTAAAGCCCCCAACCACCAAATCCAAAGTTTATCGATTATCGTAAGTATTAGCGATGCAAGTCTCAGGTTAAGACTATACACACCTACCTTGATTTCGGCCTCCCCATAGACACATAGTCATAATACCAATGGGATTCGAGGGGTCTATCCAGAGCGAAGCTGTTTCCCGTACCATCGTGAAACACGACCTCCTATCGCACTTGCATAAGTATCCAATACTTATATATATGAGAACTATGCCGTTGTGCCCTCACAACGCGCACAAGTGCAATACTAGCCTATTCCGCATTATCGATGTCCAGTCTCGATAATACTACGACTAGGGATATTTAATGATTAATCCTTCGTGGACTGATACTGTCTCATATCATCTCAATCCAGGAACTAATCATAGGGACCTCTCTTCATTTATATATCTATGGTGATCTAATCACAAATGATGAGAGTGCAATTTCCTTATTACATAGTTAATTTGCTACAACAACAACAATGTTCTGTGCAAATAGTGACGCTATGGGTCATATTATCCAACAATCTCCCACTTGGCACATAGCCAGTCACTCGAGTGTCTAACACCCGAACTATGTAAGGTTCGCTCAAATTGCTGAGGAAAGGTTTTCGTCAGCGGATTTGTTTGATTATCATTTAACGCGATTTATACGATCATCACATCGCCACGATGTATGATCCGAACGAATCAGATGATATAGAAGTATATATCTGGATCGTTGATGAGACCATTAATTCTCTAGCCTGTGCTGATGCCTAGCTCAGCTGCTAACAGAACTATATCTAATCTAATTAGATATGTATCGACCCAAATGACTTCTATTGCTGCCTCAGCTTCTGCAATTAACCCGCATGTGTTGTTTATTCGGTAACAGTATCTTGCTTGGAAGATTTCCAGCTTACTGCACCGTTATTCAAACTGTATAGTACCGTTTGCGACCTTTAGCCGTCTTTATCAGTTATAGGAAACTTGCTACAGTGATCCCAGTCACTTCAAGTTCTCCTTCTCCATAGACTAAGACAGCATCCTTAGTTCTCTAAGATACTAACGGATGTTCCTAACATCAATCCAGTGACTATCACTCGGATTAGCCTGTTTGTGAATCCATATGCTCAAAGCGTATGATACACCAGGTTTTGTACATTTTTCAATGTACGGTTCCACGGAGAGTATTTCGAAAGCCAAGCTTTCGCCGACATTTATTTTATGGGAATATCATTTCCAAGAAATGATGTATTATCATTATTTTATAGGACAGCCACTGTCAGTGCGCTCCCACTAACCCTCTTATTTACATAAGAATCATTTTCATTTTGAATTAAATCATACACCATTATGATTGCATCAAAATGATAATTCCAAGAACTTATGCTCGCGTCAGCAAGCATTATCCAAATGGATCTACCGTGGCAATAGGTAAAAGGTTGAATCGTAATCAACACAATGTCGATAACGATACCTTTCCGTTAAAAGCCTAGCTTTATACGTTGGTATGTTGCCATCCATGTACGTCTTCCTTGAAGACTTATAGTACCAATAGGCACAATGCCATGTGGTACATCAACTAGTATCCAAACTGGTTGATATACATGGAATCCATTTCGGACTCATGACACTTGTCATAATAGGGAGTCGATACCTCGTATCACTTCCTTTGTTCTCGTGTATTGAAGATTAATGGTATAGTTTCATCATTGATGAACTCTATATGTTCCATTAAGATTCAGTGCCTATAACAGTATTACTCCGATTTTCATCGAGTTATATATACCTCCCACTTACCACTGCATATCGGTATTCCTCTTAGGAAAACCGCATGGTGAGCAACAATCTAATTGTTCTCTAGTGAGGTGTTAAGTACAATACTTATGGTATCCCTAGGATGACCTACAATTGGCACTTATCATATTTGGGTTTTAGTTTGGTATCATCCAAACATATGCCAAGCATACCCAAATAGTCAGGAATGAGAAACTCCCGGTTTCTTTCCCTTTCATATCTAATATGATATCTGTCAAACAGATTATTATGGAACCTTATTCAAAATAAGTTCTTGCACTGTTTAAAGCTTATCCGTTGAAGGAAATGGTAGCTCAAAGCGACTCGTGATTAACCTTATTATGTCTAACAAAATTCGGTTAATCCTGTTCGGACACACCGTCAAAATGACGTGTTCCGAGAGGAGTCCTCATTGAAAGAATACTATACTCTTTCAAGTATACGAGAAACTTACTGCTTATAGTTTCATTACGGTCTTACCGTGATGGTGTAATACTATAACCGATCTGTTTGTCTATTCTGTGTCGAAACTATAAAAGTTTTCGATTTGTGTTCTTCAAAAGAAACACACAACCATACGTGATGCCACATCCGTATAGGTCACGTAGTATTTATATCCACTTCTAGCCTAGCTAGACACGGGCCCACTTGCTTCACTATGAACTAGGGCTAACAGATCGGTGGCATTTTCATTTTTACCGAGTAAAGGTGTTTTAAGCACTTTGCTTAATAAACTAGATTCGTAGACTTTATTTGAATAGTCAAATCAGTCCTAGTACCCGCTCTTCAAAAGTGCGGATATACGATTCTTGTTTAGTAGTGTCCCTGACAACCATGCCACAATTAAGTTTCTTAACTGATCAAATCAGTTTGAGCTATTAATTTGTCATGTTATGTATTTGAGATATTATTTATATTCAAAATATAAATTCTGTTATTCACATCTAATGTGTTTATCTCAATATCATCTTTATATAATAAAACACTTTAGTGTTCTAGAATATAAAGGTACACCCGCAGCGGGTTATACGCGATATAGAGATAATGTTTCTAGTCAAACTAGTTACATTATAACAGTTTCTAAATTTAAGTACTAACGCGAAGGCAGTTCCTAAATTCAGATATCTACGGTTAAAACAGCGACTATCGTCCCGTTTCTATTCGCAGATAAATCTCATTGAAGTCAGTATCCTGCTTAAAGCAGATTCTGCACAACAGTACATATTTATGTATCACACTAAGTATTAAAATCCAATTTCAATACTAGTTGTGAACATAATTATGACAAACATATTTGAAGTAAGAGCCTTGCTCGTCTTCAATTCCTTCTTAGGATTTGTCCTATTATCTTCCTAGAAGACCTAATCCATAATTCATTATTTTATCAAATAAAATAAATAATTAATTTCCAAGACCATCTTGAAATTATTCCCAATTTGAAAATAAATCATTTAAAATATTTTAATCCAAGATTATATTTTAAATATCCAACTTTTCAATTTTATCTTGATTACAATAGTCCAACTATTTAATCAACGATTAGTGGTACTATTTATTATAATGATTATAATAGTCCAACTATATAATCAAATATAATCCAAATTAATTAACCTCAATTACATTGATTACTATAATCCAATTATAAAATCAACTGTAAACTGAATTATTAATATTCAAATATATGATTAATATAATCCAATTATATATAATCAACTATAATACAGTCCAACTGTTTATTAAAACAACAATTTAAATATTAGTCCAACTAACATTTAATAATACGACGAAATAATTTAAATGAGCGCGTATGGCGAGTAATTGAACGATATTGCAAATTCAATACTTGCCTCCCACTATTTTTCGTCGAGCCTCTAACCCTCTGTGGAGTACTCGGGAAACCGTGTTTCCTAGTGGGCTAGGATCCTGTTAAATAACATACAACCTTGACTTTGGCCAACAAGCTGTATGCTACTTACCAGGTAGATCTCACAGATCAATTGGATCCAATCCAATTCCCAGATCCGGTTAGGTGGACATCCAAGTCCTAAACATATTGCTTATGCCAATGTATCTAATACATTTTCCTAACCTTATCCTCCGAATCATCTAGGCCTTGGCTTTGGCACAACAAACCTAATGATTCCAGTTAAGCGGGACCCATTGACAAGGAAAGTTTCGTAATCAATGTCTTTGGACAAGAAGTGATCTTGACTTTGGCCAACAAATCACAACTTGGACTAGACACCGATGTGGAACAAAACTCTTATGATTCAAATACATCCAATTGACAAGGTCTTGACTTTGGCCAACAAACCAATGCCAATCGGATCTTGAACAAGAATCATTCAATGGAAGGATAATCGCTTAATATAGATTGAGGGATTTTCGCGTGCAAATTGGCTACCAATTTATTATCTTTGTTAAGGTCTCATCATCATACACCCTTAAACATGCATTCTAACACATAATAAAGCGTATATAAAATAAAATAATAATGATATGCGGATGGATACTTTACATTGATCCTAGATCAAATCTCTCATTTCTCTCTCCAAAGCTAGCACTTGTATTTACTTCTACCCGTTACACTACACTTCTAAAGAAACCTCATTGACATGGAGGGGAATAGGTGAGAAGAGAATACAAAGAAATAGGAGATAAGGCTGGACACGCAGGTCCAATTTAATAAATCAAATTTATTACAATTTCCAAAATCGCCCAACCCGGCTAATATCCATCCGATATACATTATTCAAACATCACAACCATGTATTCATACAAGCATGTTATCAATCAATCAATCAAATTAATTAATCTTGATTATTAGTGATCATCCAATGTTCAAACAAAGATTTGATTTTGTTCGAGTCAAACTCGTATTGCGAATACGTACTCAAAAATACGATTTCTCAAATTAAATTAAACTACATAATTAAATCCAATTTAATACGCATTTAATTCTAATTTACTATTTAATTCCAAATTAAATTACACTATTATTAACGAACCTTCTACGATTTAAATTCTAAATTCAATCGTTATGGGTCTCAAAGCCCAATTAACGTCAAACGTTTATTTAATTAAAGTCCAATGGGCTTTTAATTAATTTCTTAAGGCGTGGACTTTTGGTCAACTCGGGTCAAACCGATAACCAAAGTCCAATCCGGGAGTTACCCCATAAGCCTTTAAATTAATTTTGGCCCATTAGGCCAATTAAATAATTAAAGTTCATTAAGTCATAATTGGACTTTTGGATGCGGTTTTGGGCTTAATTGGATCCAACCAATTTTGCCTAAACCCAACTTTGTACAACAAAGCCCAAAAGCCCAATTATAACATTCAATGCCCAATTTCCAAAAACAAGCCTAATTAATTAACTATAAATTCCAAATTTCATTCAAATTAATTAACCTAAGTGTAATACACAATCATTACCCAATTAACATTTCTAAAACATCAATTAGCCTAATTAATCATGCATTTTAACAACCAAATAATGTCCACACAATTCAATTAAAATCAAACCCATTAACATGCTATCAAGTCTCGGCAATTAGGGGTTTTTCAATTCGATTCGGTTTCAATCCAATTGAGTCCACAATCTTAATTTCCCAAATCAATTCAATTCATCCAATGAATTAAAACAAAAAATCACAAAGAATTTCATGTTCCATAGAATTCGGCCAAGCCACTTTAAAAGGGAAAAAATGTTCTAAATCAAAATTCAATCCAATTGAACTTCAAAACAACATTCACCAATTGTTTTAAGTCATCCAATGATCAAACAAAACAAAATTACCAAGACATTAGGTTCTTCCAATTTTCGGCCAAGCCTCCAATTTGGGGAAAATTGAATCCAATCCAATTTCATGAAATTGACCACACACAATCTCAATTAAACATGTTCTAAGCATGCTTAAACATCCAATTCAATTAAAACATGCTCAAACACATTTTACCCACAATTTCAAGTTTCATGATCAACCTAAAGAATTGGGGAAAATTGATCTAATCCAATTTTCTTGAAATTGATCATGCACAACTTCAATTCAACCTCATTCAAGCATACTTCATCAAACAATTCAACCAAATCATGCCTAAATCGAGTTTACCCAAATAAAAGTTTTGACAAAAAATAAGCAAATTGGGGAAAATCAATCCAATGAATTATTTTATCAAATTGATTACATACAACTCAAATTCATCATATATAATCATTCTCAACAAATCAATTTGACAGAATCAAGCTAAAATCAAAAAGCCCCAAATATGCTCAAGAACCCTAATTCGGTTTTTCATGCATCAAAAGCTCTGATGCCATTGTTGAGTTCAATTCAAGTCCCAAGATCAACAAAACATGCATAAAAACCGCATATGAACACATCAAGGAGGTGCGGAATATAACTCACATTGAATTTCGGTTTTGATGTTTGAAGAACAAGGTGCGATTTTGGCTCCCTCCAATCATGGCAGTAGCTTCTTCTTCTTCTTGCAGTGGGATGCGCGAGTGAGGAATGGTTTGGACTCCACATGTTTCGGCCATAGTTGAGCACCATTGAAGCTCAAAGCTTCAAGCTTTCCAAGCTCATGAAGACACTTCCCTATCACCTATGTATGCCTCCTAAGTGTGCTAGCACAAATCATCTTCCATGCATCTCAATTTTCTCGGTGAAACAAAAAAAAATGAAGAAGAAAACGGCAGTGAAGCCGTGAGATGCAGAAGAAAAAAGAGAGGGAAGAGAGAAACCGTAAAGGTTTTCATGTGAGAGAGAGAGAGGACCGAAAATTTTATGTAAAGGAAAAGAAAAAGTAATATATATTTTTTTTTATTTTCCAAAAATAAATAAAAACTATATATATATATTCCATCACTTTAACTTTTAACTTTAAGTCATATCACATCACTTTTCACATCACATCTATTCACTTTAAAAAATGACAACATGTCATATCACATCACTCAAAGTGACAAGTGATTTGACAATTGACGCGACTAGTGATTTGACGCATGATGTGACTTGCGTGCCGCGCTCGAATTCGAAATACGAATGCGCGCATCACACTCGGGCTCGGGTTCGCTAATTCCAAATTAACGAATTTTCCGTCGCGTCGTAATTAAATGATTACGCCTAGCGAAATCACTATTCACGTCGCTAACGAATTAATTCTAAATTAATTCGTTCGCCCGAATTAAAATCCAATTTTAATCCGCGTCGAAATCCAATTTCGTATAATATATCGGATATATTATTTTATCGATTAATTCCAAATTAATCGTTCTCTCTCTCTTTTATTAATATTTTATCCCAGATAAAATATCTCCGTAATTAATCCTAGATTAATTTTCTCTTCTCTTCTAATTAATCCCAGATTAATCAAAGTGCGAGTAATACGTCATCGGTGAATCTTCAGGAACCGACCCATGAGATCTCCGGATATGTTGGCAGTAAATACGATCGTCGGACTATCCGAACACGTAAGTACCTCGTACTACGTTTACCGATTTACAAGACAAGGTTGGCTTCTAGCAAAGCGCCATGCCTACCCAATTCTCCAGAAATATTCTTACAGGAATATATAGATCTATATCAAGCGTAGTATACTAAGTATTGTGCGTATCGGCCCAGTATCAGATAATCACGTGTTAGGGCTGGGGCTGGATAAGTGTCTGCCCCGTCCGAAACACATATCGGATGTCTGGTACACAAGTCTCTATAAACGGATATATATGACCTAGTCACAATATCCCGATTGGTTGCGCAACACTCAAGAGCACTAGTACCGTATCCTGCGTGACATCATCTCCATTATGACTGGAGTGATACTTCCGTCTCGACATCACATCCAATACTCTACTCTCGACTCTCTGATAAACCCAGAAGTGGTAGACACAGAACCGGTTAAAGCCCCCAACCACCAAATCCAAAGTTTATCGATTATCGTAAGTATTAGCGATGCAAGTCTCAGGTTAAGACTATACACACCTACCTTGATTTCGGCCTCCCATAGACACATAGTCATAATACCAATGGGATTCCGAGGGGTCTATCCAGAGCGAAGCTGTTTCCCCGTACCATCGGTGAAAACACGACCTCCTATCGCACTTGCATAAGTATCCAATACTTATATATATGAGAACTATGCCGTTGTGCCCTCACAACGCGCACAAGTGCAATACTAGCCTATTCCTATTCCGCATTATCGATGTCCAGTCTCGATAATACTACGACTAGGGATATTTAATGATTAATCCTTCGTGGACTGATACTGTCTCATATCATCTCAATCCAGGAACTAATCATAGGGACCTCTCTTCATTTATATATCTATGGTGATCTAATCACAAATGATGAGAGTGCAATTTCCTTATTACATAGTTAATTTGCTACAACAACACAATGTTCTGTGCAAATAGTGACGCTATGGGTCATATTATCCAACAATCGCCACCACCAGGAAGGAGCCAGGACCAATCCCCTCCCTTCCAACCTTGATAGACAACAGTAGTAAAAATAGACCTAGATTTTCACCTCAAAGATACTCTTGGAAACAAGTGAATACACAGTAAAGTAGACCATAATATAAAAATCTTCAGAGATAGTACAAGAATGGAGTAAAAGGAGAAAATGATGCTAATATAAATTTAAAAGAAATATAGTCTATATGAGATGATTAAGAGAGAAAGTATTAGTCAAGCAATAAAGGAATATAAAAAGAATCAGTGTAGACACGACTAGGGATATGTAAAAGATGATATAATTTGGATAGGAAACAGAGACAAAGACTACATAAGTTCCAAGTATAGAATAGAGCAGGAAAGTAGATAAAGGATAATAAGTAAAATGTTTAGAGGTAGAACTGTTGAAGTAAGACGGCAATAGAGAAGATATTATCTAAATAATGACAGAGGTATACAAGTACTAAAATAAAATTTTCTATAATTAGTTCATTAGTGCTACAAAATAGCAAACTTCTAAGCATTGGGATAAGATTGGAAATTCCATCAAAGTGGAAATGGAAAGTATATAAGCAATGACCAGAACCAATCAGTTAGGGTTGACATTAACAGTAAGGAGTAATATCTCGGAGTTAGAATATTAGAAAAACTCCAATGATGAACTTAAAGTATGTAGAGAGCGTGAGTATAAGGAACTAAGTCCCACATATTGGTATAGATAAAAAGACGTAGAGGACGGAGCCTATTAGTGGTTGAAAGCTAGCAAAAAGGAAATAAAACAGTTAAGCACTTAAGTTAAGAGGATGAATGCCAAGTGCAGGTTGAGCATGTGGAACTGAGATGTATAAAGTTTGATTGATTTTACTAGAAGCAAAGATTGTCCTTATTCTAGAGCTATGGTAGGACGTGGGAAAAAAAATTAACAATAGGAAATATAATCATCTCTATAAATGAGAAGGCGCTAGATAAGAAGGGATGGAAAAAAGAGAGAGAAGAAATCGAGCTATACTTAAAGTCAAAAGAAGTAAGATTATTGGTTGTAGTACCAAATATAATAGTATTTCATTAACTGTGAGGAGTATTAGAAGCCCATGGTGATATATAAGAATTAGTATTAACATGGCAAGAGATTGAGGGATGAAGGTAAATGATTCAAAAAGAACGGTCGTGGATAGGTCCATATTAGCATGAATGTATCAAATTCATTTAGGACCTTACAAGTTAAACATGTAATTATAAGGAAACCTATTCTGGACACCTTGCAAGACGTTATATAGTATGAAACAAGAGATAGATAGATTTTATGAAGGATAACTTTCATTAAAAGTGACATCTCCACGGGAAGGTTAGAGATATGACACAAACCCTTAAGATTGAACATTCATATACAAGAATTGAATATAGTATATCGAGGTAATTGATTCCTAGAAGTCATAGTATCAAGTTCTTGAGCAAAGTAGAAAGAGGAAGTAAAGAAGATAAGAGTAGCAGAGGTAAGATACCTTCAAACCAGACGGGCCTATACATTTCAGCATCATAAGGGATTTGAGGATGAATCTTATTTAAGGGGGGATAATTTATAACATCCGATAATCTCGACTACTGTTTAGTGTGGGATGAGTTTTACATAATATAAATTATATTTGACACATATACACTCATGAAATGACTTTGGGGATAATCGATAAATTCTTCGAATTCGATACGAAGTGGTATGATGTTCCACTCCAGAAGCCCATGGTATTTGAATCATAATTTTCATACAACTCTGATTTTTATGATTTTTATATCATCGGAAAGATAAGATTGAGACCTACTACAACTTCTGCGTTGAATTATTTTCCAAATTAGAACTAGAAATCGATCGAAAATATAACTCAAAAATTCAGATGAATAGTACTTGAGGACCATTCGAGAAATTCTCAAAGTTTCTAAAAATTTCTAAATTCTTCTCCAACTTTATAATTTTCTAATAGCCCATGGTATAAATGGGATAATATTCAAACATCCCAAAATTGGAAATAAATAAAAAAATATGGAAAAAAAGAAGAAGAAGAAGAAAATGATGAAGAAGGAGTTTTACAATTCTATAAGAAATTGGAAAGAGAATGCAGAGAAATCTAACCCAAATCAAGCTTAGATAGAAGAAAAAAAAGTTTGAAGGCTCTATTTGTGAAGGAGAAAATTAATTTAAGGTAAGAAAAGGATTGACCCAAATTTGAAATATGGTTATTTTGATGATTTGATGATGGGAGTTTATTATTAACTTGAGTTTATTGAAGATTATATTGTTGTTATGTTAAGAAACTACAGATTTGGCAAAACCCAAATTTAAGAAACCTTATACTTTATGTCATATTGGAGATGATAAAATGGAAGGTTGTGATGATATTAAAGAGAATATTGATGATATTTATTGTGATTGGGTTTGAGTAGTGTTGTAGAAATTAAGAGTGTGGAAGAAGTTAAAGGCAAGTCCTGAAAATAGGCTGAAGTCACGACGGGTCCCCGACGTCGCATCGCGTACTGTGAAAATTATCCTAAATTGATTCTGGAATCTGAGCGTTGCGACGCTTAGCACTTAGTGTCGCGAAGCATGTGGGAGTTGCGACGCCAAACCCTTGCATCGTAATTCGGAGGCACATGATGCTCACTGGTTCATCAATATGTGTGAGCATCGCGATGCGTGATCAAAATTTCCCCAAAATAATTTTAGTTCATTCTAGTTTCACCCTAGCGTGTTAGAGGCCATCTTAAGTGTCTCGTATCAGCTCGCATACATATATTACATCATGATATAAGTATGATATGCTTTATAGTGATAGCAAGTACTTGAATAGATAAACTTAGCCTAATTTCGTAATATATTCCTCAGTCCATTTTCTAATCAAGATTATCAATTATAGATCATCTCATGAACCATAATTCCTTCAGAAAAATAAATAATGCCAGCCAAACTCAAAATCTGTGAGTGGACACTCTTTCATTAAATTAATTTTTTATTATATTATTTTTAAATATAATACTTACTTTTCTGTATGTAGGGCGCTAGCCAAGTTTACTGTTGTAGACAAAGTACAGAGGTGGCCGATGCTGTCCGAGCTCACAGCCTGTTAGGAGTACGAAGTAGCCAGGAGGGGACTAAACCGGAGAATAAATAGAGTCACCACCCAGTGTGAACTGGGAAATGATTTAAGGCCGCACTCACCCCTTGCAAGGGAAAACCTCAAATCAATTGGTTCGGAATGGTCCCTTACTTATACCAATTGTAATGAAAGGATTTAGGCAATAATATAACCAAGTCTTATGCAACACATGTAAGATAATTTAATCAACACACAAGTTTGCACACCCATAAACATAAATAAAAATGAAGACAAATGCATAATTCCATAAACATATTAAACAAAGAAGTGCAAAAAATGTAAATAAATAATAATAATAAAAACGTTAATAATAAAGAGAAATGATTAAGTACGTAATGTAAAAAAATTGACCAAAGAGGCAAACATGCATAAAATATGATAAAAAGAAGTTTGTTCACTGTATGTGCATTCGTGTAGCGTTCGAAAACGGATTCGAACGGTACATGATATGATGCATGGTAAAACTAAATACATGCGTTCAAGTAGCGTTCAGAAACACGTTCGAATGAAGATTACCAAAATGGTATCTAAAATGACATAAATATATGCGTGAATGTTTCTCAAGCGGTACGTGGAGTTGTATCCCAAGTACAGACCGCATCACCGTACATTCGGATTCGGCTACGAAATTTATGTCTGGGTTTCCATCGATATACCACGAAAGGCAACACTCCAGCATTGTCACAATGCATAAATAAATAAAGAAACAATAAGCAACGAAAAATGAAGTAATAAAAGAGATGCAACCAAGAGATTTGGCCGATATCTATATGGGGCCTCATATACCCGATTGGACATATTTCACATCTAATCAAGTGTACTTCGTCCGGCGCGGAAAAATATTATGGTAAAGGCCGCCCTTAAGCATTTCCCTCAAATGAAGGACCTTTAATCCAACGTAATTAGCCCATGCGCACTAGATAACAATGCATAAGTAATAAAGAAATAATACGAAATGACTAAAAAACAAAAAAAAATAAGAAAAGAGATGCGACCAAAGCCGACATCTATATGGACCTCATATGCCCGATTGAACGTATTTCACATCCAATCAAGTATACTTCGTCCCGCACGGTAAAACAACGTGGTAAAGGTACCCTTTAGGCATTTCCCTCAAATGGAGGACCTTTAATCCAACGTAATTAGCCCATGCGCACTAGATAACAATGCATAAGTAAATAAAGAAATAATACGAAATGACTAACAAAATAAGAAAAGAGATGCGACCAAAGCCGACACTATATGGGACCTCATATGCCCGATTGAACGTATTTCACATCCAATCAAGTATACTTCGTCCCGCACGGTAAAACAACATGGTAAAGGTACCCTTTAGGCATTTCCCTCAAATGGAGGACCTTGAAACCAACATAGTTAGCCCATGCGCACTAAATAGCAATGCATAAATAAATAAAGCAATAACACGGAAAAAGTAAATAATGAAATAGTAAACACAAACAATAAATGAACACAAAATTAAATAAAAAAATGAAACACTTGCTTAAAAGTTTCTCAAGCGGTATGTGGAGTTTTATCCCAAGTAGAGACCGCACTAACCATCCATTCGGATTCGGCTAAGGAATTTACATCTGGGTTTCCATCTGATATACCACAAGAGATAACACGCAATCATTAACCCAACATAAATGAAGTAAAACATAATGATGCATGCGAGTGATCAACAGTGAATAACTTAAAAGATAAATAGTAAGAGGTACCCTCAGGTCTTACCTTTTAAGTTACTTCTCGGAAGTGCGTTACACCATCACCGGAAGGGTTAATACTCCGTCACTATTCTGGTTTTCTAATTCAATATTTTCCTTCGTTGTTTCTCTATTTTTTATTGCTGTTTGGGGTAAATTTGGAAACTATTTTTCGTGACTTTTTGGTGAAATAGGGGAATATTTTTGGGGTGTATTGCTCGCTGTTTTTGGGTTATGTTTCGTTGGATTTGTGTTTTTTTTAGCTTTTAGAGGGCTGCGTTCTGTTGGTGTCGGTCACACTTCTTCACGGTCCAGGTGGCTTCCTTTTGTTTAATTTATTTGGTCAAGGCAGTGTGATGTTGTGGTTTGTTGTTTCGTTGTTTAGTGAAGGGTGAAGGGCTGTGTTTACTGCGTCCGTGGGGGGTGAAGGTTTATTTCTTACTCGGTGGGTTTTATCCTCACTTAGAGGGTAGTTGCTCGGTTGTGGTTTCTTATTCTCATTCTGTTGGTTTATGTTTGGCGTCAATAGAGAATGGAGTAGTAGTCTGTTAGGGTTTATTTGTTTGTTTTGGCTGGGAGAGAACGAGTGTCAAGTGGCTGGTTTTGTGTTTTCGTGTTTAGGGACTGGCAGTGCGTTTTGTTATGGCTTGAATGGTGTTTTATGGCTCATCAGCATGTGTGTGTTTTGTTAGTTTTAGGGTTTCGACTGGTGGATCTTTTGGCCGAGAGGGAATAAAGAAGGTACGTGGAGAGGATTTAGCTTTTTAGGGTTAATTTGATTGCCGTGAGTGAGAGCCAAGGAAGGGACCGTATGGTTTGGGTTATGTTTCTTTTTATAATGGTCAGCTAGGGTTTCTCATGTGCATGGGTTTTCAAAACAAGGAACAAATCAAGCCATAAAGGGGATGCATTTAATTACTTTATTTTAGGAAAGAATATTGTGTATTTTTGGTGGGGGATATACCCAAAATATATATATATATTTTTAATTTAGTAGGTGATTTAATTGGATTTTGGCATGTGTTAAATGTGATTTGAATATTTTAGGTTGGGTTTTGTGGACTTGGGCGTGTAGCTTAGGTGTGTGGGCTTGGGTGTGTGGGCTTGGGCGGATGGCCTTTTGTGGGTTACGGAGGTTTTGGGTGGAGGCTAGTATTTAAAACAGAGATCAATCGAGCGAACCCGACACTAAACAAATGAATTAAATTAGGCAAGGTATTTATTTTTTTGAATTTTCCCTTACAATGTTCGTTTCCCGTGACTTCTGTAACTTATCAGGTAGTGCCTCCATAGGAGGCTCATCATCAGACTTCATGCAAAAATATAGTGCCTACAGTCACCCCCATTTTGATGGGCTTGTGCAGTGTGTAATAGTGACAATCCTATCAAAGTTATGCATTCATTTTTACTTACCTGGCTCGCCAGCTGTCCCCAAACTTACCCATTGTTTTCAGATGCTTCATACTGATTAGTTCTGGTGGTGAGGTACTTCGACCCTTGGTCCATTCCCGGAACGTTACTGATATGATGGTTCATTCTCGAACCGTTCTCCATTCCTGGAGTGCCATTCCTGAACTACTTGTCCTCATTCCCGAGGTTATGCTCTATTCTCGGAGCGCCATTCTCGGCTTATTTTTCCTCATTACCGAGGTATGCTCCATTCCCTGAGCGCTATTCCCGACTTGCTAGTCCTCATTCCCGAGGTGTTGTTGATGTGATGGTGGTGGTCAATTCCCAAACTGTGCTCCATTCCCGGAACGCCATTTCTGGCTTGCTAGTTGATTACGCCAAAAAAAAACTTGCGGTTATCGTAGTATAGCTGTGGTGTCGATTCCTCAGAGAGATGGTTACAGGAACTAATTTACCCAAACAAAAACATTTTCGGTAACTTAATAAAAATGATAAAATTTGTAATTAAATTATAAAGATAAATAAAATAATGAAAAGGTAATAAAGGATAATGGCAGAGAAAAGCAGCAAAGCGTTGGGAATCCCTCTTGCATCAAATTCCTATATTTAGTTATTAATTCCTATTATTCCTCAGTTGAGGGTTTCACATCCCAAACCAACAACCGGAATATATTCAATTCTACGCATGTTAAATTCTAAGGTAATTAATGATTATTTTCTCTATGTTAACAGCACACAAAAGTCATCGTTATGAGTTATCTAACCTCGACAATATACCCTCAGGTAATACTGCAGTAGAAGACCAACACATAAAACGAATTTACCACTCACAATTGAATTCACAAACCACACATAGAAGAAGCATGACTGGATCTATATGGGATTTGACAAAACATAATTTCTGGAATAATAAATCGAAAAATAATATAAAATAACAAACTTCAATTTTATTAAACGATTAAAAGGTTTGTAGGAATCAAAAACATAAATAATAAAAATCCAACACAAGAGTTCAACCCTAGCTTTGTCTAGAGGATTAGTTCCTCATAAAAGAAATAAAAATAGCCTGGGATTGGAGATAATTATCGTTCTGAAAAAACACAGCTCTGCGTCCCGACTTCTGGGATTTGATTTCTTCTCTGAACCCTCGGTGCTGCTCTCTTTCTTCTCGGCACGCTGATTTTCTATTTTTTTATTGTTTGCACAGCCTCTCGAACCCTTTTTGCATGAATGTATAATAAGAGAGTTTGAAACCTAATACAATAATATGGCTCACGTAATTCTTTCCTAGTCAATCAAATAAAACTTCATTTTTTCATGGTTTGTATTAGTTAACAATTGCGACTCTTCTCTACGCCCCACATGTTTCTTCTTTAAACTTTGCTTTACGCCACTTAGTCTTTTATTTTGGCTCTCTCTCCAATTGTCTTCAATTGTAACATGGTCAAACTTGATGGCTATACAAGGTGGCCCCACGTGATTAGCTTCTCTATCTCTTCTTATGGTCCACGTTCATAATTCTTCTTCGCTCTTTCACGCTGCATGGCCTCACGTTGCATGGATTTGTAAACAATTTTGAAAACCTAATACTGGGCCCACGTGGAAGCTTTATGCACAAAACAAGTAACTTTTCAAGCTTCTCTCTCTTATCACGCTTTTCCTTTTTCTCTTTGAAGCTTCCGCTTTCGTCTCTTGATTTTCCTTTCCGAATCCTACAAATAATAAAGAGAAAATTACTAAATTAGCTTAAATACTTAACACTTTCTAGATTAATATAATGATAAAAAAGTAGATAATAAAATATAAAATATAGAGTTAAATACTTAATAATAAACCCGAATAAGTGATATTTCAAAGTGTATTTTCATGCAATTATCACAACCCTCAACGAGCTTATTGCTAGTCCTTAACAATTCAATCTCAAAATAAAATAAAAACTAATAAATAAATAAAACTATCTAAGCCACTTTCATAGGGATCACGATTGCATTTAGCGTATGCAATAAGCCTTTAAACCCCGGGTGCCCCTATTGGATGAGTTATAGTCTCGTGAGGGCTTAAGCGACGACACCCACAAACGTCATTCAAAACACACAATAAAAAAAAATGAAGATTAAAATTAAATAGTCCCAATAGTTTTACATAAATTTTATCCTCAAAGAATGTCTAGTAATGAAACCAGAGAACTTTCAAAGTACTCAACGTAACTTAAATCTAAGTCTTTGAATAAATCATCTAAGCCATACTCATAGTGTGTGCGCGCTAAGGTTCATTCACAGCTTTATTCCTAGGTAAGCCAACTTAATGATTTCATTTAAAAATTGTGATCGATGGGTCAAACCAACTTAGATATCTCAATTGCACTCTGTAGTTGCTTTTCTATGCTCAATACAGTATGATTTCTCTTTTTCCTTAGTCTATTTTTTGCATTTTCCTTTTCGCTCTCTCTCTTTTTCGTTTTTTTAACACACCTACCCTTTAAGGTAGCATTTCTCCTCATGGTGGTCCTAATACTCGCCCATGGGTAGCTTCACGCTTATCGATTATAGGTGGTTTATTTTATTTCTTCAGAGACTTTTCTTTTATTTTCAACCATACCATATGTCATAACACAAACAAATCAGGATAGATATCTAAGCAAACGGTCATTCATCTACATGCAATTTCTTCAACTAGTTATATTGCCAACTACTTAGGTTTTCAATTCTAAAAACCTATAATTAAGTGCTTACGAGTCTAACATAAATAAACTACTCAAATATATAAAAAAACAAAAATATTTAAATAAAAAAAAAGAAAATAAAACAGAGAGCAATTCCAAAAGCCAAAATCACAGAGCAAGCGTTTTATGTTTTCAGTATTGACCTTGTTCCCTTACAATGTCAATAACACCTCATTTTTTCTAGCCGAATCAAACAAAAAAGATTAAAATTTATTTTCTTCGCGTCTTTGATACCGAGCAAAAATTTGAGATTTGGTTGTGAGTATACCAATCGGATTAATGTGCTAACCGATTGAGAAAGTGTTTATCTGGGCTGTTTTATCATGGGGACGTCAGAGCCGATTACTGCTAGCACAAATATTCTTGGTAGAGCCGCGAAACATCTTAAAGAGAGCGACCTAGTCCGCGACTCAAGCCTACTTGAATTTTTAATTCCCTGGTGAACGGTAATATTGTTCTAATTTGTGCTTATTGTTCTAAAGGACTTATTGTTTCTGAGATTTCACCCTAAAACAAACAATATCATCATATGACCTATGTTTAACTATCAAGGACTAAAAACAAACAAAATAATAATATTTTTTCTTTTTTTTTTAGAAAATAATAAAATGTATTTATGACAGGTATTATCATGCGCATGCATACACCCCCACACTTAAAACTTGCATTGTACTCAATGTAAGATAAATATAAAGAAAAAAAGATTAAGGAACAACACTACCAGGTGCAGAATTGATCAGGTTCCTGCTGGCGAGACTTTAGTTGTGTGGCTGTGTAGGTTGTGTTAACTCTTGCATAAACACTCATGCAAATCGAAAAATAAACATGCAGTTAGCATACAATAATATAAAACTAAACTAATTAAAATAAATTAAATAAATGCAAATGCAAATGCAAAGGTTGCCTCCCCGTTAGCGCTAAGTTTAACGTCTTCAACTAGACGTAACCACTCAAGCTGTCATGGTGGTTTCCATCGAGCGTACTGATGAGGGCATGGGAAGGAATTTCTGTCTAGTTGTTGCAGTGTATCCATTTATCCTCCAAGGTCTCGTGGCTGAAAGTCTTGACTGCACATATTAAAAAGTTGATTCAACCCCATTTTTAACTTCCTAAGTATCATCTTCAATTGAATATGAGCTATTCTTTTCCTTTTTTTACGATTCTTTGGGATCACTTTCACTTCATGAGGATTTGATTCATGTTGTAGAGAAGCTGTTTCTAGTAGGATTGCTTCGAGCATGTATGTACCTTGACACTCATTATCATCCAGTGGTTGTTTTTCAACCTGGAAAATGTTCACCTCTAAAGTCATATTTCCAAATGATAGCTTTATTAGACCGTTCCTGCAATTGATAAGGGCATTAGCTGTGGAAAGAAAAGGTCTACCTAAAATAAGCGGAATTTTGGACTCAGCGTTAACCATAGACTGGGTTTCTAAAATTAGGAAGTCAACGGGATAATATAATTTATCAATTTGAACTAAGACATCCTCGACTACTCCCCGTGGTGTTCTAATGGATCGGTCAACTAACTGTAAAGCTACTGATATAGGGTTGCTCTTTTTCTAGGTCGGGTATTTTTGTGGGAGTCGATGAGGTTTTGGATTTCATGTCTAAGGTGGGCATAGTTTTCGGTGTCATAGCCTTTTTATTCGTGGTAATGACAATAAAGGTTCAGGTTGAGGTGCAGTGGTGGAAGGTTTGGAAGTGGTTTAACTTCTAGGGGTTTTAGGAGTCCCTATCTCCTCAACTTCTCAAGCACTTTAAACAGAGGCTTGCCTAGGTTAGAAAATCGCATGTTTCTGATGGCGGAAACTTCAGCAAAAGCGGGCTTAGTTCCTGAAGGCCTCCCAATGGTCCTCCTATTCAGGCAATAAAACTTCATATTCTCATCTTCTTCCTCCTCAATGTCCATAATAGTCTCCCTCAACTGTTAAAAATAGCCAATCACAAAGGTCATCCTCCTCAGCTTGCCGTAAATAGATGGCTTAGTGCCCTTGATGATCATCTTGATCTGGTCCTTCTTCGAGAGCTGAGTCTGCGTCTTTAAAAGCTGGCTCCTCTAACGATCTACATAATCCTTGAAGCTCTCCTCCGACTTCTGCATGTATTCTCCAAGTCACGAAGCGACAAGTCGATCTCAAAATCCATGACATACTGATTCAGAAAGGCCTTCGCCAATGACCTCCAATCATCATTGACCTTTCTCTCTAGGCCGTGTACCACACCATAGGTGCCCCCTCAAGTGACATCTCGAACATCTACTGAACGTGATATTTCGACAGACCTATCAAACTCATCACAGAAACATACTGTCGAAGATAGACCCTCAGATCACTATTCCCGTATAACTTGGCTATGTCGGGCATCTTGAACAGAGAAGGCAGCTGCTCCTCAAAATTCATCACCTCGTAGTCTTGTAAATCTGCATGCTTACCCCTCATCTTACGAGTAACTGACTCTTACTAATCCCTGAGTTTCTGCAATTCTGATTGAGACCGGGCTACACTTCCTGCGGTATATTCAGCCATGTCATCAACAAAAATAGGGATCTCATCACTCATCATATTCAGAGTCTCTTTACGACTGATGTTCTTAGGGTTTCCTGCCCCTCCTGCACTGGGCGCTGCCATATTAGCCACAGCGGTAGTCAAAGCTTGCAACTGCTCGGTAATCTTAGTGAGGTTAGTCTCCAACTGATCCATGCGAGAACCCTCGATATCTTACTCACTCATGTTCGCTAATTGTTCTTTGACGAGTCTTCTTTCTTCTCTAACCCAACGTGTATCTATGGTGGCTTTAAAACTACGGGTTAGCATGGTATATGTATACGTGCGATGCATGAGATATGTAAGATGCATGAGGTGATCAAATAGAATGCATCATTCCAACCTTATTTCTCCAATACACGGGGCAAGTCTATTTTTGGTTTTAGATCATGCTTATTCTATACACTGATGCAAGGTACATAAAATCACTCTCCTATGCTACGGGGTGAACCTTGGTCACTTCAGTCCCTTTCCATTGGTAAAAGACAAAGGCCGCCCATTTACAACATTGGCTAAGCCTATTATGGGATCGTGCCATTGTCTAGAAATGATGAATTGGCCACGAGGATGAACTATGAAGCATCAAAAAGTATACAAATATGCCATAACAAGCATATCCTTCCTGGATGAAAGCCAGTGTGGATATCAGACTCATGTTTCTGGCATATCTGGATTATGATTGGATTTTGTAAGTTAATCAAGACTTTCATACAAGTTGGCCCATTATCATTTCAAAGTATTCAATCATATTATTACGAGGTGCAAACTTATCCCAGTTGAAAAAAAGGCCCAACAGGTTTATACTTTTGTGATAACGTGGCTAAACAACTTCAAATGATATGGGGCCCAAACACAAAGTGGCCCATCGGCATTTTGGAAGCTTTTGGCCCAATCGTTATAAGACATAAACTCATCCCAGTTTAAATGGCCCAACAAGTTCGTATCTTATGACGGGAAGTCCAACTGTATCCAAATGATGATGGTCCCAAGCACAAGCATAAAATGGTGGCTTCTATAGGTCATACAACTATGGTTCACATGCGGGTTTATAGGAGTATAGATAAAGGCTCCCGCCGATGAAAGGGTTGCCCACAACTAGGTCTCCCAACTCAAGAGTTCGAGCGACCAAGTGAGCGCCCCTTTTTATACCCTGACGTACATGCCAACGAGTGATGATATCATATAATGATTCACCATTTCGAGCAAAAATGACTTCACGATATATGATGCCATCAAGGTAAGAATGGGTATGAAAAATATATGAGACAAGGTTAACTAAACCAAAAATCACAAATATTACAAGATATTATTTCAAGGCCGATTCTCTATCCCCAGTGGAGTCACCAGACTGTAGACATAGTACAGAGGTGGGGGACGCTGTCTGGGCTCACGGCCCATGGTAGTAAGGAGTAACCCGCATGGGACTAAATTGGAGAATAAATGGTGTCGCCACCCAGTGTGAACTAGGAAATGATTTAAGGCCGCACTCACCCCTCGCAAGGGAAAACCTCAAACCGTTGGGTTCGAAATGGTCCCTTACTTATGTCAATTGTAATGAAAGGATTTATTCAATAATATAACCAAGTCTTATGCAACATATGGAAGATAATTTAATGAACACACAAGTTTGCACACCCATAAATGTAAATAAAAATGAAGGCAAATGCATAATTCCATAAACATATTAAATAAAGAAGTGCAAAAATATAAATAAATAATAACAGTAAAAGCGTTAATATTAAAGAGAAATGATTAAGTGCGTAATGTAAAAGAAATGACCAAAGAGGCAAACATGCATAAAATATGATAAAAAGAAGTTTGTTCACTCTATGTGAGATCGTGTAGCATTCGGAAACACGTTCGACCAGTACAGGATATGATGCATGGTAAAACAGAATACATGCGTTCGAGTAGCGTTTAGAAACACGTTCGAACGAAGATTACCAAAGTGGTATCTAAAATGACATAAACACGTGCGTGAATATTTCTCAAGTGATACGTGGAGTTGTATCCTAAGTATTGACCGCACTACCATACATTCAGATTCATCTACGGAATTTACGTCTGGGTTTCCATCCAATATACCACGAGGTAACACTCCAGCATTGACACAATATATAAATAAATAAATAAATAATAAGAAACAAATAACGAAGTAATAAAAGAGATGCGACCAAGAGATTTGGCCGACATCTATATGGGACATATTTCACATCCAATCAAGTGTACTTCATCCGAGTGGCAAAATATTATGATAAAGGCTGCCCTTAAGCATTTCCCTCAAATTGAGGACCTTTAATCCAATGTAATTAGCCCATGCGCACTAGATAATAATGCATAAGTAAATAAAGAAACAATATGAAACGAATAACAAAATAAGAAAAGAGAAGCGACCAAAGCCGACATCTATATGGGACCTCGTATGCCCGATTGAACGTATTTCACATTCAATCAAGTATACTTCGTCCGGCGTAGCAAAACATCATAGTAAAGGTAGCCTTTAGGCATTTCCCTCAAATGGAGGACCTTTAATCCAACGTAGTTAGCCCATGTGCACTAAATAGTAATACATAAATAAATAAAGCAATGACATGCAAAAAGTAAATAACAGAATAGTAAACACAAACAATAAATGAACACAAAATTAAATAACAAAATGAAACACGTGCTTGAAAGTTTCTCAAGCGGTACATGGAGTTGTATCCCAAGTACAGAACGCACTACCGTCTATTCGGATTTGGCTACGAAATTTACGTCTCGGTTTCCATCCGATATACCGCAAGAGATATCACGCAATCATTAAACCAACATAAATGAAAATAGATGTAAAACATAATGATGCATGCGAGTGATCAACAGTGAATAACTGAAAAGATAAATAGTAAATGGTACCCTCAGGTCTTACCTTTTAAGTTGCTTCTCGGAAGTGCGTTACACTGTCACCGGAAGGTTTAACTCTCCGTCACTTTTCTGGTTTTCTTATTCAATACTTTTATTCACTTTTTTGCTATTTTTTTCTGCTGTTTGGGGATGATTTGGATATTATTTTTCGTGACTTTTTGGTGAAATAGGGGACTGCTTTTGGGGTGTATTGCTCGCTATTTTTGGGATATGTTTTGTTGGATTTGTGTTTTTTTGGCTTTTAGAGGGCTGCATTCTGTTAATGTCGGTCACACTTCTTCACGGTCCAGGTGGCTTCCTTTTGTTTAATTTATTTGGTCAAGGTAGTGTGATGTTGTGTTTTTTGTTTCGTTGTTTAGTGATGGGTGAAGGGCTATGTTTTCTGCGTTAGTCGGTGGGTTTTGTCCTCACGTGGAGGGTAGTTGCTCGGTTTTGGTTTCTTATTCTCATTTGGTTGGATTATGTTTGGCGTCAAGAGAGAAGGGAGCAGTAGTCTGTTAGGAGTTATTTGTTTGTTTTGGCTAAGAGAGAGTGAGTGTTAAGTGGCTGGTTTTATGTTTTCGTGTTTAGGGTCTGGCAGTGCGTTTTGTTACGGCGTGAATGGTGTTTTATGGCTTGTCAGCGTGTGTTTAGTTTGTTAGTTTTATGGTTTCGGTTGGTGGGTCTTTTGGCCGAGAGGAAGAGAGAAGCTGCTGGGAGAGGATTTAGTTTTTAAGGGTTTATTTGATTGCCATGAGTGAGAGCCAAGGAAGGGACCGTATGGTTTGGGTTATGTCTCTTTTTATAATGGTGAGCTAGGGTTTCTCATGTGCATGGGTTTTCAAAACAAGGAAATAAATCAAGCCATAAAAGGATGCATTTAATTAATATTTTTGGGAAAGAATATTGTGTATTTTTGGTGGGGGATGTACTCAATATATATATAATATATTTATTTGGAAGGTTATTTATTGGATTTTGGCATGTGTTATATGTGATTTGAATTTTTATGTGGGTTTTGTGGGCTTGGGCAGTGGCTTGGGTGTCCTAGGCTTGGGTGTGTGGTTTCTGTGTGGGCTTGGGCGTATGGCCTATTGTGGGTTGCGGAGGTTTTGGGTTGAGGATAGTATTTAAAATAGAGATCAATCGAGCGAACCCGACACTAAACAAATGAATTAAATTAGGCAAGGTATTTATTTTTTTGAATTTTCCCTTCCAACGTTCGTTTCCCCTAACTTTCGTAACTTATCGGGTAGTGCCTCCATAGGAGGCTCATCATCGAGCTTCATGTAAAAATATAGTGCCTACAAACACACCCACTTTGATGGGCTTGGGTAATAGTGACAATTCTATCAAAGTTATGCATGTATTTTTACTTACCTAGCTCGCCAGCTGTCCCCGAACTTACCCATTATTTTCAGATGCTTCATACTAATTTGTTCTGGTGGTAAGGTGCTTCGGACCCTTGGTCCATTCGTGGACCATTACTGATATGATGGTTCATTCCTGAACCGTTCTCTATCCTGGAGTGCCATTCCCGGATTGCTTGTCCTCATTCCCGAGGTTATGCTCTATTCCCGGTGCACCATTCTCGGCTTATTTTTCCTCATTACCGAGGTTATGCTCCATTCCCTGATTGCTATTCCGGCTTGCTAGTCCTCCTTCCCGAGGTGTTGTTGATGGTCAATTCCCAAATCGTCCTCCATTCCCGGAGCGCTATTTCTGGCTTGCTAGTTGATTTCGCCCAAAAATAACTTACGGTTATCGTAGTATAGCTGGGGGGACGGTCATATGTAACGCTCTCATGCATCAGCTTTTCAGCAGACATTCATATATAGATTTTTTAGAAATAGATTTCCGAAAATAGATTTTCAGAGACAGACTTACAAGAAATATTGTTTTAAGAAAGAGTTTTCATAAGAAACTGTTTTATGAGATTTTTAAAAATTTACAGATCAAAAACAGTTTTCAGAAAAGATATCCAGTATAAAGTTGTTTTAAAGGAAAGTGCTTTCAGAATAGATGATTTGAGATGGATTTGGTTTTAGAACCATGAATTTTCAAAAAGAATCTTAGTTCCTATTTTATTATAACTGTCCACTCACAAGATCATTCAACGATCTAACCCCCCGCTCTCAGTTTCTTTATTTTACAGGTCACCCAGAAGACGATCTCGCGAGGATGGATACTGATGGTAGTCACTAGGTTATTCGGTCTACTAGGTCAAGTCAGAGATATAGTTCAGTCAAGTCAAATAAAGTCCAGCTCCAGATATTTGTAAAGTAAAGTTATGTATAAGTATTCATGTATAGAGTTGTTAAGATTAGTGATGTTGAGTATTTAGTTATGTGTACTATTTTATATTCTATATCATAAATTGGGAAATGGTCCCATATATAGGATTATGTTTGAGAAAATAGTATCAGTGTTGTTCATAATTAGAAAGTCAAAGGCTTAGGGTGATAATATGGCCAATTTCTTGTCGGTAGCATCTTCTTATTGGGGATGTTATATTTATATAAGGCCATATTCCTTGTATAGTTTGAATTATTCAAATAAAGGTCATTCAGTTTTTCAATAATTATAATATTTAGTCAAAAAGGTAGAATGTACTATGCCTACCTTTTGTCAAAAAAGTGTTTTTCATCAGAGGTTTCAAATTTGGCACGCTTCCTCCGTAGTTATAAATAGTATCTTGAGTCCAGTTTGTAACCAAGCTAAGAAATTAAAACATCTCGGGTTGCTCTCTGCTTCCATTACCACACTTTAACATAGACACTCTATGGCCATCACATAACTATATCCATAGAGAAGACCGTTGATCAAGATCTAAGGGATTTTTCCATGTTATGATACATAAGATCTTGATAAGGAAGTGAAGGTAGCGCACATAGTGTAATGGTTAGAGATGAACCTCAAGGAGTATTATACATCTCTATATTTTTGAGAGAATTGGAAAAATTTAGAAAGACATGATAAGAGATATATAAGCAAATATGTTGATTTCTAATCGTGGTTGCAAATTGGACCAAATACCCTATTTATAGCTGCGGATGAAATATGCCAAATTTGAAAACCTTTGATCAAGAACACTCTTTTACCAAAGATAGACATAGTACTTCATACTTTTGTTTTTACTAAATATTACAATAGTGACACGTTTTGATACAGGACATTCTACTTATGATATGTCACATTATTTTTTACTAACATATGTAAATATGGGATAGCATACCGCTGTTGACCAAAATGATATAACCCTGACTTATCGCATAAGATAAAAACGTAATAACTAATTGTACATCACATAGAGTTTTATGACAGAGATAGGTTATGGCAGTCGTATTCTAGGTCATCTGATTTCACTAGTCTACAAAGATTATCTCACCATGGTAATTTTTCTTCTTGGGCTTCATACCTTGGGTGAGCCTGTGGATGACAGCTTTCATGTGCAAGACTAGTAGAATATTTTACCGAGTACTCATGATTCATGAACTCAAAGTCTTTATATAGACCCTGTGAATCCTGGAAGAGAATATCTTTGTAGCTGGGTGTAGGACACAGATGTTGACGACGCTGTTCTAGGCTCGTGGCCTAGTCGGGAGTACGGAATAGCTCACAGAGGAACTAAACCGGAGAAATAAAATGGAGTCACCACCTCTTGTGAACCGAGACAAAGATTTAAGGCCGCACTCACCACTCCCAAGGAAAGACCTCAAACTGTTGGGTTCGGAATGGTCCCTTACTTATGCCACATTCAATGATATGATTTGTGCAATAAACTAACTGAATCTACTCAACATGTATGCTCAAAGGTAACTTAGATTTAGTCCGTATAGATTAAAATAAATCCTATGACTATGTTCGCATGCTTTAAAAATAAGTCATTATAACGGCAAGCATATAATATCACACAACGAGCATGTTGAATCATCCAATGCAAAGATCAAATAGAAATCTTCTTCAACAAAAATGTAAACTAAATTACTAATGTAAAATTAACGAACTAAATCATGCATAACAATAAATAGAGTACTAGTAACCTAATCATTCTCAAATACATGGTTGGATGAAACGAAATATGTGTGTCTCTTAAGTGGTACGTGGCATTGTATCTCGAGTGCAGACCTCACAACCGTCCATTCTGATTCAGCTACAGAATTTATGTCTGGGTTTCCATCTGATATACCACAAAAGAGAACATGCATTCCGCTCATCCGGAAATCACATCATACATTAATCCATAATACTCATATGCAATAAAGTATTAAAAAAACAAAAAAAAAATGAAAGATAATAAATAAAGAAGGTGCCCCCAGGTCTAACCTCTTTTGTCATCTCTCGAAAGCGCGTTACACGACCGTCAGAAGGGTTGATGCTCCGTAATTCACTGGTTCAACATTTTCCTTCGCTGTTTCGCTATTTAGGCTGTTGTTTTCACTCCGTTTCACTGCGGTTTTAAGGGTATTTTCTGGTCACTATTTTCACTGTTTGTGCAGCAGTTTTGGGACTGGACAGTGAGGGTTTCTTGCGGCAAACTGGGCTGTTTAGTGGGCAGTTCACTTGGTCAAAAGATGCAGTGTATGGAGGGCTATTCTTAGCAATTTTGGGGCTGGACAGTGAGGGTTCTTACGGCAGTTAATGAGGTAGTTTGGGTAGTGTTTCACGACAGTTTTCTGGCGGTTTGCGAGGGCAGAATGTGCGGTAATGTACTGGCAGGGGGGTTACTTTCGGTGATGTATAAGGACTGTTTGGGTGTGGTTTCTCGGTGGGAACAAGGGCTGATTCGGGGGCTGCAGTGGCATGAATTTAGGGGCAGAATAAAGAGCTTTGTGCGTGAACAAGGGCTGATCTTCAAGGGGGTATTATGCGACTGTGGGAGGCTTGTGATGATGGTTTGTCATGATGACAAAGGAGGTGATTTTCAGGGCATTGTATGGACGGAAATGGGTTAATTTCTTTGTGCTTTAGGCGTGAATGAGCTAGGGTTTAATGTGTTGGTGAAGGGTTCTTTTTATAGACAATGGGATGGGGGCTTTCCTTGTTAGAGAATGAGAAGGAATTGTGCATTAAAGGGAATATCTTTTAATTATTGTGCGATAAGGAAAATCTTTTAATTAGGGAAGTGATTTGATTTAATTTGATTTATTCTTTTTTAGTTAGGGATATGATTTGATTTAATTAGGCAAGGGATCTATGAGATTTCTTTAATTTAGGAATGGGGATTTGGCTTGATTTATGTATGTGTTTAATGTGTGTTTTATTATTTGGGAATGTGTTGGGCTTGTGGCTTAAGGTTATTGGGCGTGTGGGCTTTGTCTATTTGGTAGGTTTGGTGTGTGGCTTAGTGGGGTGTGGGTTTGGTGTGTGTCTTGCGGGGTTTTGGGCTAAGGATGTGTTTTGAAACGGAGGTCTAACAAGCGACCCGAAGCTAATCCAGCGAATTAAATCCAACAATGTGTCAATTCTTGACTATTTCCTTTCGACGTCCGTTTACCGCGGCTTCCGCAATATAAAGAGGTAGTGTCTCCATACGAGACTCATCATCGGGACTTACATGCAAAAAATACAGTGCCTACAGTCACCCCCACTTTGATGGGACTTGTACAGTGTGTAACAGTGAGAATCCTATCAAAGTTTATGCAATGTATTTTACTTACCTGGCTCGCTAGCTCCCACCTGACTTGCCTGCTGCTTCGAACTGAGTTGATGATGATGCAGTGGGTCGTCGACCTTGGTTCGCCAACTGCCACCTGACTTGTCAGCTGATTTGAACTGAGTTGATGATGATACAGTGGGCCCTCGACCTTGGGACGCATCCCAGAACTGCAACTGATGTGTGGGCCTTCGACCTTGCGACACATCCTAAAAGTGATGATGTAGTGGGCCCTCGACCCTGGGACATATCCCGGAACTACAACTGATGATGTAGTGGGCCCTCGACCTTGGGACGCATCTCGGAACTGTAACCGACAACGGGGGCCCTCGACCCTAGGACGCATCCCAATACTACTGACAATGTGGGCATCGCCCTCAAACTGATGATGTAGTGGGCCCTCGATCTTGGGACGCATCCTGAAACTACAACTGATGATGTAGTTGGCCCTCTACCCTGGGACACATCTCGAAACTGCAATCGATAATGGGGGCCCTCGACACTAGGACGCATCCCAATACCGTTGACAATATGGTCCTCACCCTTAAACTGATGATATAGTGGGTCCTCGACCCTGAACTGGTACTGATGTGGGCCTCACCACCGGACTGATACTGATGTGGGCCTCGCCCCCAAGCCGATGCTGATATGGGCCTCGCCCCCAGACTGATACTAATGTGGCCCTCGCCCTCAAACTGATACTGATGTGGGCCTCGCCCTCAACTGATACTGATATGGGTCTCGCCCTCAACTGATACTGATATGGGCCTCGCCCCTAAACCGATACTGATGTGGGCCTCACCCTCAAACTGATACTGTTGTGGGCCTCACCCCTAGATTTATACTGATGTGGGCCACACCCCCAAGCTAATACTAATGTGGGCCTCGCCCGTAAGCTGATACTAATATGGGCCCTGCCCTAGACTGATACTGATGTGGGTCTCCCCCAAGTTGATACTGATATGGGCCTCGCCCTAGATTGATACTGATGTGGTGTTGCATATCAACATGTTGTATTGCCTCTCACGAGATAGTCCTGATGGCTAAACATATTTTTGTCCTCAACAAATGCTTCGGGTCTAAACCAAAGAACCTTCAAAGTACTTAATATACTAAAATCTGATCATCTGCATGAGTAATCTGAACTAGACTCCTAGTGTGTGTGTGCCAAGGCTCTTCCGCAGCTTAATCCTTAAGTATGCCAACTCGATGATTTTGTCTCAGAGAATTAGATCGGTGGGTCTAACCAACCTAGATGTCTTGATCATGCTCTATGATTACTTTCTCGTACTCAATATGATATGGTTTTCTTCTTTTTTCTTTCGTCTATTTCTTTCCTTTCCTTCATTTTGAACTTTTTTTTTTCTTTTTCTCTTTTTTTTCCTTTCTTTTTTTTTTCTTTCTCTTTTTTTCTTTGACACACCTACCTTTAAGGTAGCATTTCTCCTCATAGTGTTCTTAATACTCGCCCATGGGTAGCTTCACGCTTATCGGTTATAGGTGATCTATATTTTTTTTCTTTTTAGAGACTTTTTTCGTCATTTCCAACCATATCATATATCATAGCATAAGTAATCCAGGATGGACATCCAGGCAAACGGTCATTCACTGATCCGCCATCTCTTCAACTAGTCATCTTGCCAGCCACTCAGGCTTCTACTGCTAAGATCCCGCAATCAAGTGCCTGTGAGCCTAGCCGAGATCAACCGCTTAGAAAACCAGACAAGGGCGCACCTCACACTAATCATTTCTAATGTTTCTCCCTCACAAACAATGTCATCACCGGACATATGTTAACCATCAAGGACTTCTCTCTCTTTTTCTCTTTTTTCTCTCTTTTTTTTCACTCACTCCACGGAATTCTTCCTTTTCAACCGCTGATAACGTAGGCTTCGCCCCCTAGGATCAATTCCTGAAACTCATGCTGATATGGGCCTCAACCCTGGGACTGATTACGCCCAAATATGACTTGCGGTTATCACAGTATAGCTGGGGAGTCGATTCCTCAGAGAGATTGTTACAATGAAACTGATTCACTCAATCAAGAACGTTTAGCAATAACTAAATTAAAGAAAGATTAAATTGTGATGTAAATTAAAAATTACGAAAACTTAAGAAGATTTATTAATGAAGAGAAATAGCAAAGCGTCAGGATCTCCTCTTGTACCCATTATTCTATTCCGTTATTGATTCGTTTTATTAAGCAACTGATGGTTTCACGTCCCAAAACCACAATTGGAGGATATTCAATTCTACTCAAATTAAAGTTCCAAGGTAATTATTATTTTATCCTCTCTACGTTCACAACTCACAAGGTTATCATTTCAACCTATCCAACGACGACAATATACCCTCGGGTAATACTGCAACAAAGGATGAACTCGCAAAACAACCTTAACCAATCACAACCAATTTTACCAACAACACAGAGAAAAAGCGTGACTGGATCTATACGCCAATTAATAAAATAAGTTTTCAAATTAAAATACTCAAAAGAATAACGAGAAGATTAAGATAATAATTATATTAAGTGATTAAAATCATCCAAGAATCAAATAATAAAATAAGAGAATATAATACAAGAGTTCGCTCTTAGCTTTGCTTTAGGGGGTTAGTTCCACATGTCGAAGGAAGAAATAGTAGAGAGGGATTGGAGAGACATCAAATGGATCATTATTTCTGCTCCTTGGATTGCGCATGACCTTTGCATGAAAATTTACAATGTGACTGTTCGTATTCCCTGCACATGCGCTGCAGCTCTCACGTTAAAGCCCTCAAGCTGAAGCCTTTTATTTTTTATGCTTTCCACCACAGCCTGTCTTCTCTCTCTTGTTATTCTTCTCGCACTACTTGGATATATCCCTCGGCACTGCTAGGTTTTTCTTCCTTACTCACGAAGCGAAGCCCCTGGCTTTTGATTTATTTTTGCGCAGCCACTACCCCTCGTTGTTAACAGATATATATATATATTATATATATATACAGCAAACCTAATCCACGTTGAAGGCCTTATTGCATGCACCCAGCCCACTCACGTTAAAAGATGAAACCCTAATGTTTCACGCCACATACATGCCTTTCTTTCCTCTTTTTTATTTGTTTCACGTGCAGCACACTTCTTGATTCTCTTTCCTACGTGCATTTGTTTTATCTATGCTTAGCTTCAGAAAACTAATTGTTCACGTACAAAGCCCTTAATAGATGCATACTGCCGCCCTCTCTTGACTTAGGGTTTATTTTCTTTGTTTCCTTTTTACATGCCACGTTCAGCTTCCTCTTTTAATGCTTTTAATTTGGTCAAAGCTTCCAATTCCTACAAATAATAAAAATCACTAAATTAACTTATATAATAAATATTTTCTAAATTAATATAATAATAAAAATTATATAATAATATATAATAATATATAACTAAATACTTAACAATAAACCCGAATAAGTGATGTTTCAAAGTACATTTTCATGCACTTATCACAACCCCCAACCAGCTTATTGCTAGTCCCTAGTAATTCAAGCGTAAAATAAAATAAAAACTAAATAAATAAAACTATCTAAGCCACTTTCGTAGGGATCACGATTGCATTTAGCGGATGCAACAAGCCTTTAAACCCTAGGTGTCCCTAATGGATGAGTTATAGTCTCGTGAGGGCTTACAACGACGACACCCACAAACGTCATTCAAAACACACAATCATGCAAAAACAAAAATTAAATAGTCCCAATAGTTTCACATACTTTTGTCCTCAGAGAATGCATAGTAATGAAATCAAAGAACCTTCAAAGTACTCAACGTAACTCAAATCTAAGTCTTTGAATAAGTCATCTAAGCTAGACTCATAGTGTGTGTGTGCTAAGTTTCGTTCACAACTTTATTCCCAGGTTAGCCAACTCAATGATTTCGTTTTAAAAATTGGGATCGATGGGTCAAACCAACCTAGATATATCAATTAAGCTCTGTAGTTTCTTTTCTGTGCTCAATATGGTATGATTTCTCTTTTTTCTTTTCTTGTCTCTCTTTTCATTTTCTTCTGTTTGAATTTTTCTTTTCTTTTTTTTTTGAAACACACCTACCCTTTAATGTAGCATTTCTCCTCATGGTGGTCCTAATACTTGCCCATGGGTAGCTTCACGCTTATCAGTTTTAGGTAGTTTATTTTCGTTCTTTAGAGACTATTCTTTTATTTTCAACCATACCATATGTCATAACACAAGCAAATCAGGATAGACATCTAAGCAAACGGTCATTCATCGACATGTAATTTCTTCAACTAGTCACATTGCTAACTATTTAGGCTTCCACTGCTAAGAACATATAATTAAGTGCTTATGAGTCTAACATAGATAAACTACTCAAAGCATCAGATGAATGTGCATTAAAGGACTTATCGTTTCTAAGATTTCATCATAACACAAACAATATCATCATAGGACCTATGTTTAACTATCAATAACTAAAAGCAAACAAAATAAACAAGCAATTTTTTATTTTTTTAAATTTTTTTTTAGTTTTTAAGGAAATAACACGAAGAAAAGACAACACGAATAAGACATATACATCCAGGTGAAACACATGATAATACCACCACCCCCAACCTAAATAAAACATTGTCCTCAATGTAACAACAGAGAAGGTAAAGACAAGGAAGGAGTTCACCTAATTAGAGATGTGGTGAACCTGGATGAAATATTGAATTATCCTGCAAAAGAAGGAAAATAAAACAAAACAAAAGGAAAAATGACAAAAAGATTAAAAATAACTAAGAAATAAATAAAGGCATAAATAAATAAAGTACAACAATAGGAAAAAGAAAACTCAATCCGCATAGGTAGGGTCAGCAAGAGGTGTATCCTCTGCTGCGGGAATCGGATTGTCCAGGAACGATTTCAGCCTCTGTCCATTTACTTTAAACACTCTGCCGTCTTTGGGATCTTCTACTTTGACAGCTCCATGGGGAAAAACTTGCTTCACAATGAATGGTCTGGTCCACCTGGATCGCAGCTTGCCTAGATGAAGATGGAGTCTGGAATCATAAAGATGCACCTTTTGGTTAGGCTCAAAATTTTTTCTTATTATCTGCTTGTCATTGGCGGCTTTCATCTTGGCTTTATAGAGGCGGGAATTGTCATAAGCATCATTCCGTAGTTCTTCAAGCTCTATTATCTGAAGTTTCTGCTGTTTTCCTGCAACACTCAGATCAAAGTTAAGATTTTTGATAGCCCAGTATGCTTTATGTTCCAACTCAACATGTAAATGACAAGCCTTTCCAAATACAAGCCTATAGGGAGACATCCCAAGAAGGGACTTGTAAGCAGTACGGTATGCCCAAAGTGCATCCGAAAGTCGTAAAGACCAATCCTTGTGGTCTGGGTTTACCGTTTTCTATAATATTTGTTTGATCTCTCTATTTGCCAATTCAGCTTGCCCATTTGTCTATGAGTGATAGGCAGTAGAAATCTTATAGACCACACCATATTTGTGCATCAAGGCTTCAAAAGATCGATGGCAAAAATGTGTCCCTTGATCGCTGATGATGACACGTGGGGTACCGAAGCGTGATAATACATGTTCCTTTAAGACTTTAACCATAATAGTATTATAATTTGTTCGACACGCTACTGCTTCGACCCATTTGGACACATAATCAACTGCAAGAAGAATGTAGAGGTATCCAAACGAGGGTGGAAAAGGTCCCATAAAATCAATACCCCAACAATCAAATACTTCAATGACAAGAATAGGGTTAAGAGGCATCATATGACGACGGGACAAAGCACCTAATTTTTGACATCTTTCACATGAGCGACAAATCTATTTGTGTCCTTAAATTGAGTGGGCCAATAAAAACCACACTGCAGAATTTTTGCAGTAGTTTTCTTTACGGAAAAATGGCCTCTGCATGTGTTGGAATGACAAAAGGTTAATATACTGAGAACTTCATCTTCAGGAATGCAACGTCTCAATATTTGGTCAGGGCAGTATTTGAATAAATATGGATCATCATAATAGAAATTACGTACCTCGACCAAGAATTTACACTTATCTTGTGAACTCCAAGTTGACGGGCACTCACCAGAAACTAAAAAGTTGACAATGTGTGCATACCATGGTGCTCGTGTGACCGCGAGGAGATGTTCATCAGGGAAGTTATCGCGAATTGGTGGGCCATCGGCAGAGTCGTTAAACTCCAAGCGAGATAAATGATCTGCTACCACATTTTCAACAGCTTTTTTATCCTTGATTGTTAGGTCGAATTCCTGTAACAACAAGATCCACCTAATCAATCTTGCCTTAGAATCTTTCTTCGAAAGGAGGTACTTAAAAGCTGCATGGTCGGTGAAAATGGTGATGGGAGAGCCAATTTGGTATGCACGAAATTTATCTAAGGCAAAGACTAGTGCTAGCAGTTCTTTTTCAGTTGTGGAAAAGTTCATTTGAGCACTGTTTAGAGTTCTGCTAGCATAATACATGACAAAAGTTTTTCCTTCTCATCTTTGTCCTAAGACTGCCCCAACTGCGTAGTCACTAGCATCACAAATAATTTCGAATAGTAAATTCCAACCGGGTGGTTGCATGATTGGGACAGAGGTCAGTTTAGTGATTAACGTCCTGAAGGCTCTTTCACACTCCTGTGTCCATTCAAATGAAGAATCTTTAGCGAGAAGGTTACACAGTGGTCTAGAGACAGAAGAGAAGTTCTGTATGAATATCCTATAGAAACCAGCATGCCCAAGAAATGATCGCACATCTTTAACAGTTTTGGGTGTTGGCAGCTTGGATATTAACTCAATCTTTGATTTGTCGACTTCAAATTTTGATTACGCCCAAATATGACTTGCGGTAATCGTAATATAGCTGGGGTGTCGATTCCTCAGAGAGATGATTACAATGAAACTGATTCACTCAATCAAGAACGTTTAACAATAACTAAATTAAAGAAAGGATTAAATTACGATGTAAATTAAAAATTCCGAAGACTTAAGAAGATTTATTAATGAAGAGAAATAGCAAAGCGTCAGGATCCCCTCTTGTACCCATTATTCTATTCCATTATTGATTCGTTTTATTACGTAACTGAGGGTTTCACGTCCCAAACCCACAATTGGAGGATATTCAATTCTACTCAAATTAAAGTTCCAAAGTAATTATTATTTTATCCTCTCTACGTTCACAACTCAAAAGGTTATCATTACAACCTATCCAACGACGACAATATACCCTCGGGCAATACTGCAGCAAAGGATGAACTCACAAAACAACCTTAACCAATCACAACCAATTTTACCAACAACACATAGAAAAAGCGTGACTGAATCTATATGCCAATTAATAAAATAAGTTTTCAAATTAAAATACTCAAAAGAATAACGAGAAGAATAAGATAATAATTATATTAAGCGATTAAAATCATCCACGAATCAAATAATAAAATAAGATAATAGAGTACAAGAGTTCGCCCTTACTTTTCTTTAGGGGGTTAGTTCCGCATGCCGAAGGAAGTAATAGTAGAGAGGGATTGGAGGGACATCGAATGGATCATTATTACAGCTCCCTGGATTGCGTACGACCTTTGCATGAAAATTTACACTGTGACTGTTCGTATTCCCTACACATGCGTTGCAGCCCTCACGTTAAAGCCTTCACGCTGAAGCCTTTTATTTTTTATTCTTTCCACCACAGCCCTGTCTTCTCTCTCTTTTTATTCTTCTCTCACTGCTTTGAAATCTCCCTCGGCACTGCTAGGTTTTTCTTCCTTACTCACGCAGCGCAGCCCCTGGCTTCTGATTTGTTTTTGCGCAGCCACTGCCCCTCGTTGTTAACAGCCCCACAATCTAATATATATATATATATGCGCAGCAAACCTAATCCACGTTGAAGGCCTTATTGCATGCACCCGGCCCACTCACGTTGAAAGATGAAACCCTAATGTTTCACGCCGCATATATGCCTCTCTTTCATCTTTTTTATTTGTTTCACGTGTAGCACACTTCTTGATTCTCTTTCCTACGTGCATTTTTTTATATATGCTTAGCTTCAGAAAACTAATTGTTCACGTAGAAAGCCCTTAATGCATGCATACTGCCGCCCTCTCTCTTGACTTAGGGTTTATTTTCTTTGTTTCCTTTTTGCATGCCACGTTCAGCTTTCTCTTTTAATGCTTTTAATTTGGTCAAAGCTTCCAATTCCTACAAATAATAAAAATCACTAAATTAACTTAAATAATAAATATTTTCTCAATTAATATAATAATAAAAATTATATAATAATATATAAAATATATAACTAAATACTTAACAATAAACCCGAATAAGTGATGTTTCAAAGTACATTTTCATGCACTTATTAGAGACTCATCCCCGAAACTAACACTAATGTGGGCCTCAACCCTTAATCTGATACTGTGCTTTCACTATTTATGATTGGCTTGCCTTTGCCGCTTTATTTTTTCTTCTTTGAAAACCTGTGAATACAAAAGCAAAACCAACACAAAAAGAATGCAAAATATGTTACGTGTATGCATTCATGCATTGATGAGTTTCCTATCCCATTAGGTCAGGTCTTCTGTTGGTGACTACTCAGTCTTCTCTCTCTTAGGTAAAGTACAGCTTCAATCTGTCAACATTGATCCGCTCGGTGAACTCATTCCCTTCCAAGTCTAACAGTCTTAGTGCTCCATTTCCCATTACTTTCTGGATGATGTAGGGTCCTTCCCAGTTTGGTCTGAACTTTCCTCTCGAATCCGTTGTCGATGGCTTCGACTGCTTAAGCACCAAATCACCCTTTCTGATCTTGGTAGGACACACCTTCTTATTGAATGCTCGAGCCAGCCTTTTCTAGTATATCTGCATGTGATGCAAGGACTTCATCCTTTTCTCATCCATCAATGCTAACTGTTCAAACCTCTTCGAGGCCCATTCATGTTCAGACAATTTTGCTTCGGCTAATACCCGTATGGACTGCATCTCAATTTCCACCCACAATACTGCTTCCATTTCATAGACCAAGGAATAAGGTGTGGCTCATGTTGCCGTTCTCATAGACGTTCTGTACCCCCACAGGGCATACGATAGCTTATAGCCCAATATTTGTAATTCTCAGTCATCTTGGCTAAAATCGTCTTTATCGTCTTGTTGGCTGCCTCGACTGCCCCATTAGCTTATGGTCTGTAAGGTGAGGACTTGTGATAGCTTATTCCATACTTATGTAGGATCACCTTTGTTTCTCCTTGAAACTGGACTCCATTGTCTGTTACTACATGGTGCGACATACCATACTGGTAAATGAGATTTCGAGTTATGAACTTCACCATTTGCTTCGCTGTAATGTTGCGGAATGATTCGGCTTCTACCTATTTCGAGAAGTAGTCTACTGTCACTACTATAAAGCGGTGCCCATTCGATGCATTCGGTCGAATCTCCCCGATCATATCAATTCCCTATGCTGAGAAAGGCCACGGCTCTGACAGCCTGTGTAACTCTATATGCGGAAAATGATTCAAATTACCGTGTGCTTGACAATCGTGACAGTGCTTTACCAACTTCACACAGTCAACTTCCATGGTCGACCAGAAAAAGACTTGTCTTACAATCTTACGAGAAAAATTCAACTCGTTCATGTGCGGTCCACATACACTAGCATGTACTTCTTCCATTACCTTCTCAGCTTCTTCCTTTTTCAAACATTTCAGCTGAATACCATTTGCTTGCCTCTTGTACAATTCTCCTTTCATACTTACAATCTGAGAAGCTAACTTCTGGATGGTTATTCTGTCTTTTTTGCTTGCTTCTTCTGGGAATTCCCTCATTTCTAGATACCTCTGAATGTCATGATACCAATATCTTCCATTGTTGACCTCTATTTCCAAGATTCTCTCTATCTCATACACAGGTTTACTCGCTATTGTCAACACCAGTGGTCTCATCACCAATTCTCATTTCATTTGTCGGATTACCAATATTGAGTCTCCGTAAACTTTGCCATTCTTAGCTCTCAAGGCTATCAATGCAGTCAACCCGAATGCACATGCTTCATACTCGGCCATATTGTTATTCACTCCGAACGTCAACCTCTTGGCCATAGGTAGGGTCTCTCCCTCGTGAGTTACTATCACGATTCCAATTCTGGCTCCTTTACAGTTCACTGCTCCGTCGAAATACATCTTCCACCCTTGGACTTCTATAGCTTGGATTTCCTCATCGGGGAACTCAAACTTGTACTGATTGTGGTGATGACACAGGGAAACCTGGGAGACGCATGTTGTTCCGGGCTCGCGGCCCGGTTGGGAGTACGGAGTAGCTACGGGGGACTAAACCGGAGAATGATGGAGTCACCACCCGGTGTGAACCGGGAAAATGAGATTTAAGGCCGCACTCACCCCTCGCAAGGGAAGACCTCAAAACCGTTGGGTTCGGAATGGTCCCTTACTTATGTCACTTGTAATGAAAGGATTTGTGTAATAATTTAATCAAGCCTAAATAACACTTATTTCCAAGAGTGCACCATAATCATAAGTTCACATGCATGAAGATAAAGTCTTTTTCAATAGCAAACACGTTACATCATAAGCATTCAATATTCATGTAAACATAAATGCAAGACAACCATAGTAATATTGGCATGCAATATAAAGGAAATCAAAATAACGGCGAACATATCATGTTATAAGCGCATTATAAAAGCATATGAAATAAGATCAAGATAACCACATAATAAACGGAGTCAAAGCAAGCGCATGACAATGAAGGGATAAAAGATGAAAATTCAAATACGCGAAAGAGGAACAATTAAAGATACATCTGTATATTAAAGATAAACGTGCCATGATGTAATGCCAAAGACAAAAGTAAACACAAAAATACTCAGCGCGGTGAAGCATCGTGGTAAAGGATCTTATCCCCGTGAAACGGAGGGCCTTTAATCCGACTTACTAAGCCCATGCGCAATGAACATATAATATGCATAAAATAAAGGCATAATAACAAAGACAAGATATCGGACTTTGTATATCCGATTGAACACATCTCACGTCCAATCGAACGTACGTCATCCGGCGCGGCGAAGCATCGAGGTAAGGATCTTATCCCCGTGAAACGGAGGGCCTTTAATCCGACTTACTAAGCCCTGCGCAATAAACACATAATATGCATAAATAAAGACAAAAGTAAACATAAAAATACTCGGCGCGGCGAAGCATCGTGATAAAGAATCTTATCCCCGTGAAACGAAGGGCCTTTAATCCGACTTACTAAGCCCATGCGCAATGAACATATAATATGCATAAAACAAAGGCATAATAACAAAGACAAGATATCAAACTTTGTATATCCGATTGAACACATCTCACGTCCAATCGAACGTACGTCATCCGGCGCGGCGAAGCATCGTGGTAAGGATCTTATCCCCGTGAAACGGAGGGCCTTTAATCCGACTAACTAAGCCCATGCGCAATAAACACATAATATGCATAAATAAAGACAAAAGTAAACACAAAAATACTCGGCGCGGCGAAGCATCGTGGTAAAAGATTTTAACCTCTTCAATTAGAGGACCTTTTATCGCACTTACTAAACCCATGCACTTTTCATCATTACATAAATAAATAACGTGCAGAAAATTAAATGGCGGAATAATTAAAGACATCAAAACAACATAAAATAAAATATGCACCGTTTGCTAAAGTGGTACGTGGAGTTGTATCCCGAGTGCAGATCATACTACCGTCCATTCGGAATCGGCTATGAAATTTACGTCCGGGTTTCCATCCTATATACCACGAGAGGCGACACATTTTTCATTTTAATCAAGGGCCTCAATCATGCATCAATCCATAATAATCATGCAAATAATACTCAATAAATAATAAAAAAAATAAAACGGAAAAAATAAGTGTGAAAAAGTACCCTCAGGTCTAACCGTTTAAGTCGTCTTCGGACTTGCGTTTCACGGAGGTCGGAAGGGGTAAAAGCTCCTTACTCTTCCGGTTCACTAGCTTAGCGTTTCAACTCGTCGTTCTAGTGTTTTTCTCGCTGTTTAGGCTTCGTTTTGCTGCTGTTTTGGATGCGTTTTCTGCTCACTGTTTCAGGTCTTAGAGGACTGTTTTGGCACGATTTTTGTCTCGGTTTAGGCTGCGGTTTTTGGACTATTTTGAGGCAGATTTGTGACGTGTTTTAGAGGTAATTTCAGGGGTAATATGCGGCTATTTTGGGCAGAATTCCGTGCAGTGGGACTATTTGGTCTTGAGCGATGGGGCTGGTGAAGGTGGTTTATGCGTGAAGGGTTGAGGGGTCTGGTTATGTTTCACGCATGCATGAGGCAGGGTCTGCTGTCTTTGTTTGTTTCGACCAGTCTTGCCGAGTTGGAGTAGGTTGTTCTTAAGTTTTGGTGTAAGGGTTTACTGGTCAGTGCTCGGTTTGCTGGCAGTGAGAAGAGAGGGACGTAAGGGCTGTTAGGGCAAGGTTTACTGTGAGGATTGTTGGCTCTTGTGATGCGTGAAGTTGGTATTTGAGTGTTTTAGGTTTTTGTCTTCTTGTTGTTTGGTCAGTGGCGTTAAGGTTGAGCAGATTATTGGTGAAGGGGCTGAGTGGCATATGGAGAGAAGATTAGAGGCAGCGGACGTGATGAAGGGTTATTTCATGAAGGGCGTGTGATGGGTGAGGAAGGTCAGTGAGTGAGGCGTGGTTGAGAATGGCGTAGGTACTGCCCTCAGTTGAGAGTGAAGGTTGATAGTCTTAGGGTTTTCTTCTTTTAGGTTTTTGGCCGAGGGAGTGTTGAGAAGAGAGGCCCCTAGGGTTGATTTTGTGTGTTGTTTATATAGTTTATCAAATTAGGGTTTGCATGCATGGATTTTATTTTAGGAAAGAAATCAATTAATTAGGTGTATTGGTATTTGATTTTAATTATTTAGGCAAGGATATTGTATTTTTAGTGGGTAATTTCATTAAATTGGTGATTAAATTATTTAAATTAGGAATTATCTTATTTTGATTGATTTTAATTTGGAAGTGAATTATTTAATTTTGGTATTTGATTTTTGATTTTATTTGATTTTAATTTTAATTCAATTTGTGAAATGATTTTATTTAATGTTTTATTTTAATTGGGTATATAACTTAATTAGTTTATTTAATTGGGTATATGACTTAATTAATTAATTAATTTTAATTTCAATTTAGTTATTTCATTTAATTTCAACTTGGTTATTTAATTTAATCTAATTGGTTTTAATTTAATTGGTTTCAATGGATTTTAGTTTAATTCAATTTAATTCAATTTGTGTTTAATATAATTGGTTTTAATTTACTTTAATTTGTGTTATATATTTTAAATGTTTTAATTATCTTTGGATGTGATTTAATGGGTTTGGGCTAAGGTTAAGTTTTAAAACGGAGATCCAACAGCAAACCCGAAGCTAAACACGTGAACTAAATCCAACAAAACCGTCAATTCTTGACTCTTCCCTTCCGACGTTCGTTTTCCATGATTTCCGCGACTTAAAAGATAGTGCCTCCAAATGAGGCTCATCATCGGGTTTCACATGCAGAAATGCAATGCCTACACTGATCCCCTTCAATAAGTTACAACGCTAGGAACTCTGCCACAGCTCGTCCTTTGATCACCTTAGAAGTAAGGTACTCGATATCAAATTCTGTCAGTAGCACTAACCATCTTCCCAACTTTCCGACTAGCAACGACACTAAATGCAGGTACTTCAAAGGATTCACCTTTGCTACCACTTGGATCCTGTAGGATTGGAAGTAATGGCGTAATTTCCTAGACGCCCATACTACTGCTAGACAGATCTTCTCCACTTCCTGATAGCGGGCTTCGTACGGAAGAAGTTTCTTACTAAGGTAGTAGACAGCATGCTCTACTCCCGTCCCATATTTTTGTACCATCATTGCCCCCAGCACTTCGGGTTCAATAGCCAAATAAAGTACCAAGGGTCTACCCTATCTCGGAGGTTTCAAAATATGAGGCTTCACCAATATTCTCTGATTTTGCCAAATGCTTCCTAACACTGTTCATTCCACTTCACCGGCTGGTCTTTCCTCAACAGTCTTAAGATAGGCTCACACACTGACGTCAACTTGGCAATGAACCGACTGATGTACTGGATTTTTCAAAGGAACGCCCTGATTTTTTTTCCCGTCTTCGGTGCTGGCATCTCAGTAATAGCCTTGATCTTTTCAGGATCCACTTCTATTCCTCCCATTCCTACTGTATGGCCAAGCAACTTCCCCGATGTTACTCAGAACACACACTTTTTAGGATTCAGCCGCATGTTGTATTTGTCGACTAATTCGAGGAACTTCTCTAATTCTTCTATATGCCCATCTCTCGTCTCTGATTTGACCATCATGTCATCCACGTACACCTCAATCTCCTTATGCAATAGGTCATGAAATAAAGTAGTGGCCATCCGCTGATAAGTGGATCTGGTATTCTTAAGCCCAAACGGCATAACCTTGTAGTAATAGGTTCCCCATTTCGTGACAAAGGCGGTCTTATGCTTATCTTTTTCAGCCATAAGAACCTGATTGTATCCCGAGAACCCATCTGTGAATGAGTACATAGCAGACAAAGCCACACTATCAACAAGTACATCTATATGCAGCAAAGGAAAGTCATCATTTAGACAAGCTTTGTTGAGGTCTCTGTAGTCCACACACAATTATCTTTTCCGTCTTTCTTCGGTACTGGCACAATGTTTGCCAACTACTCAGGGTATTTCACCACTTCCAGGAATCCCACATCTATTTGCTTCTTAACATCTTCTCTGACCTTCTCGGCCCACTCGGGTCTCATTCTCCGAAGCTTCTATTTTACCGGTCTCATATTTGGATTAGTGGGTATCGCATGCTGGGCGATGCTTCTATCTACTCCAGACATGTCCTCATAGGACTAAGCAAATACCTTAGCATATTTGACCAATATCTCTTCTAATCTTTTCCGCTCTTCGGCGGTAACTTCACTCGCTATTAAGACTTCCTTGGGGCTTTCAGGTGTACCAAAGTTGAATGCATTCATTTTGGTGGAGTTGATATCAAATATGCTTAAGTTGACTTAGGCAAATAAGCAAAATGATTGTCTTTATTGCTAATAAATACGGGAGTACACTCAAATAAATCAGGAAGGTAAATGTCTTCATCTTATACAAACATTTCATCCTCCGCAACCGGTTTATTCTCAGGCTCCTAACCCTCCTCGAGAGTCAGGCTCTCCAACTTCATCAGTTCTTCTTCCCATTTCTCTTCTTCCTTCATCATAACTTCTTCCGCCAGTGGCTTCTCACCTACCATATCATGGAAGATCTCAAATCCAGGTACCATTTCCGTTAACTTCTACTGGTTCGGGCTCTTCTTGATACCTCGAAGCATTTACAAAGCATTCCATCAACTTCAGCCCTTTATTTTTAGCTTTTGGCTTATCTTCATCAGACTGGTATCCCAATCCCCTCCGGGTAGTCTACCCTTTAAAGTTTGGCAATGCTGAGCCTTGGCCTGGCTCGAATTTCATTTTCTCTATGATCTTAGCTACCTTGGGATCCACCTACTCCTCAAATATTACCGACACTTGGAACCTCATGAAAGGTAGTATTTCCAAAGTGGCTACATCATTATCCACCTCAGCTTGGATGGTGACAATCTCTCCTTCATACGGGAATTTAATCATCTGATGTAGGGTGGAGGGAATGCCCCCAAGCTTATGAAACCACAGCCTTCCCAACAATAGGGCAAAAGTTACCGGGATATCCAGTATTGTGAACTCGACCTCATCCTCAATTGGCCCAACCTTGACTACTGCGGAAAAAGTACCCTCGACTCCCCGCTTGCTATCATCATAAGCCTTAATAGTCATATGAGAGGGATGTTGGATAGTTATGACCCATAGCGTCACTATTTATACAGATCATGGTGTTGTTGTACAAATTAACTATGTAACAAAGGAGATTGCTCTCTTATCATTTGTGATTAGATCACCAAGATATATAAATGATAGGAGGTCCTTATACTTTGTTCCTGGATTGAGAATGATATGAGACAGTATCAGTCTATGAAGGATAAATCATTAAATATCCCTAGTCAGAGTATTATCGAGATTGGACATCGATAAATACGTAAAAGACTAGTATTACACTTGTGCGCGTTATGAGGGCATAACAGCATAGTTCTCATATATTTGGGTATATGATACTCATGCAAGTGTAATAGGAGGTTGTGTTTCATCATGGTATGGGAAACAGCTTCGCTATAGATAGACCCCCTCAGAATTCCATTGGTAGTATGACTATGTGTCTATGGAAATCCGAAATCAGGGTAGGTGTATTTGGTCTTAACTTGAGACGCTAATACTTACAACAATCAATACACTTTGGTTTTGGTCGTCCAGGGCTTTAACCGGTTCTGTGTATGCCTCTGCTGGGTATATTGAGAATCGTAGTGTATTGGGTGTGATGTCAAGACTAAAGTATCACTCCAGTCATAGTGGAGATGATGATCGCACAGGGAAACAGAACTGGTTCTCTAAAAAGGTTGCAACCATCAGGATAATATGACTTGGTCATTATTATCCGATAATAAAGAGACTAGTTGCTCGTTATCTGATATATGCTACGTACGGGGCAAACACTGAACTAGCCCCAGGCCTTGTATATGATCATCTGATACTGGATCGAAATACGCAATACTACGTATACTACGCCTGATACAGATCCTATATTCCTGTAAGGATATTTCTGGAGAATTGGGTAGGCATGGCGCTTTGCTAGAGGCCAACCTTGTCTTATAAATCGGTAAAACGTAGTACTTGGTACGTACGTGTTCGGATAGTCCGAGACCGTATTTACTACCAACATATCTAGGGATCTCATAGGTCACTTCCCGAAGATTCACCAATGACGTATGACTCGCACTCTAAATTAATCTGGGATTAATTAGATGAGAGAGAAAATTAATCTGGGATTAATTGCAGAGATATTTTATCTAGGATAAAATATCATTTAAAGAGAGAGAACTATTAATTTGGAATTAATCAGTAAATTAATATATTCGATATATTAAACGAAATTGGATTTCGACGCGGAATTAAAATTAGATTTTAATTCGGGTGAACGAGTTAATTTGGAATTAATTCGTTAGCGACATGAATATTAATTATGCTTGGCATGATTATTTAATTAAATTAGATTTAATTACGTCACAACAGAAAATTCATTAATTTGGAATTAGCGAACCCGAGCCCGAGATTATTTGCGAGTGCATTCGCATTTCAAATTCGAGTGCAGAACGCAAGTCACATCAAGCGTCAAATCATTAGTCATTCAAGCGTCAAATCACTTGTCACTTTGAGTGATGTGACTTGACAACTTGAATGATGTGACTTGACAACTTATAGATGTGAATAGTGATGGAAGTGTGATGGCATGAAAGACATTTAATATTTTAAATGTTAAGTACTTGTTTGACTTTTTGAAAATCAAATAAGATATATATATTTAATTATTTTTAGAATACAATTAACATATACACATTTTCTTCCATCTCTCCCAACTCCCTCTCTCTCTCACGCCCTTGGGGCATTTCTTCTTCCTTTTCACTGTTGTTTGCCGTGAGTTAAGGGTAGGATTAGGATGATTTTTGTGGCAAAAATCATGAGAGCTAGCACTCGAGAGACATACGAAGGTGATAGGGAAACCCACCCGCGAGCTTGGAATCATATGACGCAAGCTTGGAGCTTGGAAGATGATCCAAAACTAAAAATGGAGGAGGAGTGGACTGCTCACTGCCGTGACAATGTATGGGCAGAAAATTAATTTTTGTTTGTTGCCGTGTCGCTCAACCGATCGATGTAAGTATTCCGAAACTTTCTCGATTTATATTCGCACTTATTTCTTGCTTTGTATTCGATCCTCGGGACTTAGAAACTCAAACAATGTTATCAGAGCGATTGAAAAGCATGAAATTTGATTAGGGCTTAAAATTTGGGTAAAATGATTTTGAGCATGACTTTATGAAATTGGATGAATGAATATGCTTAAATGTGTTTTAATTGAGGATTGATTGGATCAATTTGATGAAAAATTATTTGGAACATTTTTCCCCAAATTTCTTGTGTTGGCCGAATGGTTGAGTGCCCTTAATGTCTTGGAATTTTTGATTTTTGATCATTGGATGTGTTGGAAATCAATCAGGAATGTGGATTTAGTATTGATTTGGATTTAATCGGATTGAATTTGAATCGGACATAAAATCCCCTCATTGGCCGAGACATGTAAGCATGATTTGGGTTTGATTTTAATCAAAATGTGTTGGACATGTGATGATGATTATGAACATTATTAATTAGGCTAATCGATGTTTTAGAAATATTGATTTGGATAGTTAATTATGTTATACACTTTAAGAATTAATTGAATTGTGAAATTGGATTTTGTGATTTAATTATGTTGGGCCTATTTTGTAAAAGTGGGCTTGAATGTTATAATTGGGCTTTAATGGGCTTGGTTGTACTAAGTTGGGTTTAGGCTAAATTGGTTGGATCTAATTGGGCCCAAAACCACTTCCGTTAAGCCCAAATGCGACTAATGGACCTTTCACGTTAATTGGGCCTAATGGGCCTAAATTGGTTTCAAAGGCATATAAGGGTGATTCCTTTAAATGGGCTTCAGTCTTTGGGTTTGACCCATGTTTACCAAAAGCCCATGCCTTAAGAAATTAATTGAAAGCCCATTGGACTTTAATTAAATTGACGTTGAACGTTAATCGGGCTTTGAGACCCGTAACGATTAAATTTGGAATTTAAGTCGTAAAGGTTCATTGATAAAGTGTAATATTTAATTTGGAATTAAATAGCGAATTAGTATTAAATACAAATTGAATTGGATTTAATTATGTAGTTTAATTTAATTCAAGAATTCATACTTTGAGTACTTATTCGTAAAACTAGTTTCACTCGCACAAAATCAAATTGTTGTTTGAACATTGGATGGTCATTAATTATCAGATTAATTAATTTGGTTAGATTGATTGATAAAATGCTTTTGTGAATACATGGTTGCGATGCATGAATAATGTATATCGGATGGATATTAGAAGGGTGGGGCAATTTTAGAAATTATTGTAATAAATTTGATTTATTAATTGGACCTGCGTGTCCAGCCTTATTACCTCCTTACTCTTTGTATTCTCTTCTCACCTATTCCCCTCAATGTAAATGAGGTTTCTTTAGAAGTGTAGTGTAACTGGTAGAAGTAATACATTTGCTAGCAGAAGAGAGAAAGTGAGAGATTTGATCTAGGATCAATATGTAAAGTATCCATCCGCATATTATTATTATTTTATTATACGCGCTTTATTATGTGTTTAGAATGCATGTTTAAGGGTGTATGATGATGAGACCTTAACAAAGATAATAAATTTGTTGCCAATTTGCACACGAAAAACCCTCGCAAAATATTAAGCGTTTTTCCTTCCATTGAGTGATTCTTACTCAAGATCCAAGACTGGCATTGGCTTGTTGGCCAAAGTCAAGGCCTTTGTCCGTCGAGGATGTGTTTGAATCACGAGAGCTTTGTTCCATATCGGTGTCTTTTCCAAGTTGTGGTTTGTTGGCCAAAGTCAAGACCATTTCTTGTCCATCGACATTGATTACGAAGCTTTCCATGGTCAATGGGTCGCGCTTAACTGGGATCACTAGGTTTGTTGTGCCAAAGCCAAGGCTTAGTTGATTCAGAGGAAAGAGGTTAGGTAATATATTGGATATATTGGCATATATAAGATATATGTTTCGGACTTGGATGTCCCCTTACTGGATCTAGGAATTGGATTGGATCCAATTGATCTTAGAGATCTACCTAGTTAATTTTCATACAATTTGTTGGCCAAAGTCAAGATTGTGTGATATTTAACGAGATCCTAGCCCACTAGGAAACACGGTTTCCCGAGTACTCGACAGAGGGTTAGAGGTTCGCCGAAAAATAGTGGGAGGCAAGTATTAAATTTGCAATATTCGTTTAGTTACTTGCCATACGTGCTCAAACAAATATCATTCGTCAAATATATTAAATGTTAGTTGGACTAATATTTAAATCGTTGTTTTAAAACAGTTGGACTGTATTCAAACTATTCATTTATTGTTGATTTTATAATTGGATTATAGTAACCAATATAATTGAATTTATCTATTAAAATTATAGTTGATTATATAGTCGGACTATTGTAATCATTATAATAAATAGTACATAATCGTTGACCAAATAGTTGGACTATTAGAATCAAGATAAAATTGAAAGATTGAAATTTACAACATAATCCTATGGAAAATGTATTTAAATGGTTTAATTTTCAATTGGGAATAAAATTTCGGGATGGTCCTGGAATCTAATAAGTTACTTTATTTGAAAAATAACATATTAGGCCTGAGCTCGGAGTTAATCAAATAGTAGAGCATGATCTTTGGAAGATTCATGTGATGATAACTTAAGTGCTTAATCCATTAAGATTGTCGTAATAGACTTCTTAAATTCTTTATCAGAACCAAGGGTTAGATCCTTAAAGTATGATATTGAAATTGAAGGATCTTCATAAATCTATACTTAGATCTTAGAAGTACTAAATTGCAATAATAACTCATGGAGAGTTAGTGACTATTCTCAAGGAGACAAAGTCAAACTTTGTAATTAGGCAAGTAGCGCAAGGCGCAGCTTACTTCGATATTGTAGAAGGCCAAGGCTTGGCCAAAGGCTTCTAAAATGTAGAAAAGGGGCAAAGGCAAAATCATTATAATCTTCTGGGAAGATAAATGACATATCCCAAAATATCTACCTAAATTGTGGCAAACGGGATCGCGGAAGCGTAACTACCGTTTGGACAAAGCAGACATGAAGGAAATGAAGACGAGCAAGGCTCTGACTTCAAATATGATTGTCATAATTATGTTCACTACTAGTATTGAAATTGGATTTTAGATACATAGTGTGGTACATAAATTATGTACTGGTGTGCAGCATCTACTATGAGCAGGATACTGACTTCAGTTGAGATTAATCTGCGAATTGAAAACATAAAGTCATTGTTTTGACCGTAGATACCTAAGTTTAGGAACTACCCTCGGGTGTGTACTTAAATTAGGGAACTATTATAATGTAACTAGTTTGACTAGCTCTATATCAATGTTTAATCCACTGCGGATGAACCTTTATATTCTAGAACACTAAAGTGTTTCATTATATAAAGATGATATTGAGATAATCACATTAGATGTGAATAACAGTATTTATATTATGAATATAAATAAATCTCGAACATATTACATGACAAACAAATAGCTCAAACTGATTTGATCAAGATGAAACTTATAAGTGGCATTATTGTCTGGGACACAATTAAACAAGACTCGTATATCAATATTTTTGAAGAGTGGGTACTCGGACTGTTTTGATTCCCATAAAATAGAGTCTACGAATCTAGTTTATTGGGAAAAGTGTCTAAAACACTGTTTACTTAGTAAAAGTGTGAATGCCACCGATCTGTTAGCCCTAGTTCATAGTGAAGCAAATGGGCCCATGTCTAGCTAGGCTAGAGGTGGATATGAATATTCGTGACCTTTACGGATGTGGCATCGCGTTATGATTATGTGTCTCTTTTAGAACATAAATCGGAAACTTTTAAAGCTTTGACGCGAAATAGACAAACAGATCGGCTAAAGTATTAAACCGTCACGGTAAGACCGTAATGGAAAATACTTAAGCAATAAGTTTCTAGTATACTTGAAAGAGAATAGTATTTTTTCAATGAGGACTGCTCCCGGAACACGTCAATTTGACGATGTGTCCGAACTGAGTAACCGAATTTTTTTGGACATGATAAGGTTAATCGTGAGTCGCTTTGAGCTACCATTTCCTTCAACGGATAAGCATAAATAGTGCAGAAATTATTTTGAATAAGGTTCCATGATAATCTGTTTGGCAGACTTCATATTAGATATGAATGGGAAAGAAACCGGGTTTCTCACTCCTGTAGATTTGGGAATGCTAGGCATATGTTTGGATGATACCAAACTAAAACCCAAATTGGATTAGTGCCAATTGTAGGTTATCCTAGGGATACCAAAGTATAGTACTTATACATCTCACAAGAGAACAATGTAATTATTGCTCACCATGCGGTTTTCCTTAGAGGAATACTGAAATGCAGTAGTAAGTGAGAGGATAGTAAAACTCGATGAAAATCGGAGTAATACTGTTCAAGGCACCAAATCCTTAATGGAACACAAACAGTTCATCAAGGGTGAAACTGTACCAATAATCTTCGAATACATAAGAACCGCGTAGGTCGAAGAGAGTCAGAAAACAACCTGGGTATGGGTTCCGATCTCACCTCATAAAGATATCTATCTTATTGAGGAATGCCAACTGACTACGTATGAGGAAGTGATACAAGGTATCGACTCCCTATTATGGCAAAGTGTCATATAATCCGAAATGGATTCCATGTATATCAACTGTGTTTAGAATACTAGTTGATGTACCTCAAGGCATTGTGCCTATTGGTACTGTGTAAGTCTTCAAGGAAGACATAAATGGAAGGCAACATACCAACGTACTAAGCTAGGCTTGCAGTGAAAATGTATTATTATCAACATAGTGTTGATTACGACAGAATCTCTTACTTGTTGCCATGATAAATCCATTTGTATAATGCTTGCTGATGCTGCATGTTTCATTTGTGAAATATGACAGCTGAACGGGAAAATCGCTTTCCTAAAAAGGAAACCTTTTGGAGGATGTTTACAACATCCTGTCGGTTTTGTCGTACTAAAACTAGCAAACAAGGTTTGCGGTTATTCGATCCATGTTTGGATTGAAGCAAGCATTAGGTTCTTGGAATTATTATTTTGATGTAATCATAATGGTTTATGATTTAATTCAAAACGAAAATAATTCTTATGTATATAAGAAGGTTAGTGGGAGCGCACTGAAGTGACTGTCCTAAATAATGATGATATATCATTTCTTGGAAATGAAATTCCCAAATAACAATCGGTGAAAGCTTGGCTTTCGAGAAAAATCTAAGTAGAATTCTTGGGAGAAACAACCTTTATTCTAGGAATAAAGATCTACTGAGATAAATTTAAAGTTGTTAACACTCTCCGAGAACTCGTACATTGAAAAATGTACTCGACCTGGTGTCTCATATGCTTTGAGCATATGGATTCACAAACAGGCCAATCCAAGTGATAGTCACTGGATTGATGTTAAGGACATCAATTAGTATCTTAGAGAACTAAGGATGCTGTCTTAAACTATGGAGAAGGAAAACTTGAAGTGACTGGGATCACTGCTGCAAGTTTCCTAACCGAGAATAACAACTATAAGTCGCAAACGGTACTATACAGTTTGAATGACGGTACAGTGAGCTGAAATCTTCCAAGCAACATACTGTTACCGAATAAACAACGAATGCGGGTTATTGCTGCAGCTGAGGCAGCAATAGAAGCGATTTGGGTCAATAACAAATCTAATTAGATTTGATATGGTTCTGTTAGCCGCTGAGCTAGGCTTCAGAGCAGGCTAAATAATTAATGGTCTCATCAACGATCCATATACATACTTCGCTATTCATTTGATTTGTTCGGATCATACATCGTGGCGATGTGATGATCGTATAAATCACATCCGACGATAATCATGCAAATCCACTGAAGAAAGCACTTCCTCAGCAGTTTGAGCCAACCCTACATAGTTCGGGTGTAAGACACTCGAGTGACTGACTATAAGTCAAGTGGGAGATTGTTGGACAGTTATGACCTATATCGTCACTATTTGTACAGGTCATGGTGTTGTTGTACAAATTAACTATGTAACAAAGGAGATTGCTCTCTTATCATTTGTAATTAGATCACCAAGATGTATAAATGATAGGAGATCCTTATGATTTGTTCCTGGATTGAGAATGATATGAGACAGTATCAGTCCACAAAGGATAAATCATTAAATATCCATAGTCAGAGTATTATCGAGATTTGACATCGATAAATACGTAAAAGACTAGTATTACACTTGTGCGTGTTATGAGGGCATAACGGCATAGTTCTCATATATTTGGGTATATAATACTCATGCAAGTGTAATAGGAGGTTGTGTTTCACCGATGGTATGGGAAACATCTTCGCTCTGGATAGACCCCCTCAGAATTCTATTGGTAGTATGACTATGTGTCTATGGAAATCCGAAATCAGGGTAGGTGTATTTGGTCTTAACCTGAGACTTACACCGCTAATACTTGTGACAATCAATACAATTTGGTTTGGTCGTCCAGGGCTTTAACCGATTCCGTGTACGCCTCTGCTGGATATATTGAGAATCGTAGTGTATTGGGTGTGATGTCAAGACCGAAGTATCACTCCAGGCATAGTGGAGATGATGATCGCACAGGGATACAGAATTGGTTCTCTAGAAAGGTTGCAACCGTCGAGATAATATGACTTGGTCATAATTATCCGATAAAAAAGAGACTACTTGCTCGTTATCCGATATATGCTTCGTACAGGGCAGACACTGAACAAGCCCCAGGCCTTGCATGTTATCATCCAATATTGGATCGAAATACGCAATACTACGTATACTACATCTGATACAGATCATATATTCCTGTAAGGATATTTCTAGAGAATTGGGTAGGCATGGCACTTTGCTAGAGGCCAACCTTGTCTTCTAAATCGGTAAAACGTAGTACTTGGTACGTACATGTTCGGATAGTCCGACGGCCGTATTTACTGCCAATATATCCGGGGATCTCATGGGTCGTTTCCCGAAGATTCACCGATGACTTATGACTCACACTCTAATAATCTAGGATTAATTAGAAGATTGAGAAAATTAATCTGGGATTAATTACGGAGATATTTTATCTAGGATAAAATATTATTTAAAGATAGAGAACGATTAATTTGGAAGTAATCGGTAAATTAATATATTCGATATATTAAACGAAATTGGATTTTGACGCCGAATTAAAATTAGATTTTAATTCGGGCGAATGAGTTAATTTGGAAATAATTTGTTAGCGACATAAAAGTAATTATGCTTGGCATGATTTTTTAATTAGATTTAATTACGTTGCAACAGAAAATTCGTTAATTTGGAATTAGCGAACCTGAGCCTGAGATTATTTGCGAGCGCATTCGCATTTCAAATTCGAGTGCGGAACGCAAGTCAAATCAAGCGTCAAATCATTAGTCGTATCAAGCGTCAAATCATTAGTCATTTAAGCGTCAAATCACTTGTCACTTTGAGTGATGTGATTTGACAACTTGAATGCTGTGTCTTGACAACTTGATGGATGTGAATAGTGATGGAAGTGTGATGGCATGAAAGACATTTAATATTTTAAATGTTTAGTACTTGTTTGACTTTTTGAAAATCTAATAAGATATATATGTTTAATTATTTTTAGAATACAATTAACATATACACATTTTCTTTCATCTCTCCCAACTCTCTCTCTCTCACGCCCTTGGGGCATTTTCTCTTCCTTTTCACTACTGTTTTCCGTGAGTTAAGGGTAGGATTAGGATGATTTTTATGGCAAAAATCATGAGAGCTAGCACTCCGAGAGACAAACGAAGGTGATAGGGAAACACACCCGCGCGCTTGGAACCATATGACGCAAGCTTGGAGCTTATAAGATGATCCAAAACTGAAAATGGAGGAGGAGTGGACTGCTCACTGTCGTGACCATGTATGGGTAGAAAATTAATTTTTATTCGTTGCTGCATCGCTCAACCGATAGACGTAAGTATTCCGTAACTTTCTTGATTTGTATTCGCACTTATTTCTTGCTTTGTATTCGATCCTCGGGACTTAGAAACTCCAAACAAGGGACTCAGATCCATCGACTTCATACCTAGCCTCGCCAAAATCTTCAATGGGCACACATTGATGGATGAGCCATCGTCCACCATCACGCAAGATGTCTTCTTGCCTCTCACTTCAGCTCGGATGAACAAATGCCTATTGTGGTTTCTTCCCTCAGCCAAGAGTTCTTCCTTAGAAAAGGGAGAGCTTCCTTCTATACTGATCGGGCACTACTATCTTGCTCAATGCCTCAACCATAGCTCACTTGTGCTCTCCGGACGCACACAACAACTCCCAGATACTCAATTATGCTCGGGTCTTCTTTAGTTGCTGCAGCACTACGTCTCCCTCAGCATTCTCCGTATTCTTGGCCACCTCTCGGCCTTCTGTCAAAACTTCTTTCCCCTTTTCTGCAGTATCATTATAAAAGCGCCTGCTCCGGGTCATCCCCTTCACCTCTTCTTCGTCACCACTGGAGAAGTCCTGTCAGAAACTTTTTCCCTGCTTTGTTTCTTCCTCACTACTACTATACCAAATCCCTAGGCAAAAGGCTTGATGGTCAAAGGTTCGGAGGACAAGGTCTTTTGGTAAGCCAGAACGAATCATATAGGTAGGTGGTGGTACATAGTGGTAGTTTGGTAAGGTGTCTGGTGTGTGTTGGGCTGCTCCTTTTCGGGGTCAGGTATTTTATGGGAGTCTATGAGGTCATGGATTTCGTGTCTGAGGCGGGCACAGTTGTCAGTGTCATGGCCTTTCTGCTGGTGATAGTGAAAGTAAAGGTTCAGGTTGTAGTGTGATGGTGGAAGATTGAGGAGCGGCTTAGCCTCTTAGGGTTTAAGGAATCCTTGCCTTGCCAACCTCTCAAGTACCTTGGACAAAGGCCTTCCCAGGTTAGAAAAACATCGATTTTCGATGGCAGCTACCTCAGCAGTAACAGGCTTAGTACCCGACGATCCTCCGGTAGTTCTCCTGTTCAGACTATAAAATTTCCGGTTCTCCGCTTACTCTTCCTCGATATCCATGACAGTCTCCCTCAATTGTCGAAAATATGTAATCATGGAGGTCATCCTCCTCAGCTTGCCATAGATGGAGGGCTTCGTACCCTTGAGAATCATCTTTATCTGGTGTTTCTCAAAAGGTCAAGTCTGCATCTTCAGAAGCTGGCTTCTCCAGTGATCCACATAGTCTTTGAAGCTCTCATCCGGCTTCTGCTTGGTATTCTCCAAGTCACGAAGTGACAAGTCGATCTCAAAGTCTGTAACATACTGCTTCAGAAAGGCGTCTCCCAGTTCCCTCCAATCTTCCTTAACCTTTTTCTAAAGGCTGTGATACCACACTACAGGTGCCCCCTCGAGTGACATCCCAAACATCTTTTGGACTTGGCGCTGTGACAGGCCTACTGTACTCATTACCGAGACATATTGCCGCAGATGGACCCTCGGGTCTCCATTTCCATTAAATTTGGCAATGTCGAGCATTTTAAACTGAGCTGGCAGCTGCTCCTCGAAGGTCATCGCCTCATCATCCAACAAGTCCTCATGTTTCCCCTTCAATTTATAGGTATTCGACTCCATCTGATCACAGAGCTTTTGTATCTCCACCTGAGACCCGGCTATTCTCCCTATGGCATATTCAGCCATAACATCATCAAACATAGGAGCATCATTATTCAATCCACTTAGAGGGCTTTCACGCCTCTTATTTTCAAATCTTGCCGCAGCGCGGGGCACAACCATATTAGACATAATGGCAATCAAGGCTTGCAGTTGTTCAGTGACTTTAGTGAGATTGGCTTCCAATTGATCCATGCGAGACCCCTCGTTGACTGATTCACTCATGTTTACTGATGGCCATTTGATTAGTCTCCCATCTTCCCTAACCAACGGGAATCTATGGTGTCTCTTTAAGATCGTGTGTCAGTGTATGCGTGTAATGCATGTAATGTAAAAATTCATAAAAATTCTATACTAATTGTCCCATTATCATTCTAAAGTGTTCAATCACATTATTGCGCGGCGCAAACATATCCCAGTTGAAAATGCCCAACAGGTTTACACTTGTGATAACATAGCTAAACAACTTCAAATAGTAAGAAGCCCACATATAAAATGGCCCATCGGTATTTTAGAAGCTTTTGGCCCAACTGTCAAAGACACGAACTCATCCCAATTTAAATGGCCCAACAAGTTCACATCTTTTGACAAAAAGTCCAACTGGATCCAAATGACGACGGTCCAAAATATAAACATAAAATAAATAATTTCCAATAGTTCTACGACTAGGTTCTCATATGGGTTTACAAGAGTGTGGACAAAGGCTCTCGTTGATGAAGATTGCCCACAACTGGAACTCCCCACTCAAGGGTTCAAGCGACCAAGTGAGCGCACCTTTTTTATATCTAACGGTACGTGCCAATGAGTTAAGATGCGTGACTGACTGTCAAATGGATTTCCCGTTATAGATTCCCTAGAGGGAGAGTGGAGCGAACTCTCTTAAATACCCAAGCCTTTTAGGCTCTTATCACTTGGTGACAGGAATAAACAACGAGTCCTCCAAATTAGTCCATCACAGCAAGTTACAAGTACATGATTGTCTAGGTGCCTTCACAGCGTTTCCTTTTAGAAAGGTAGTGAATGAAGGAAGACACCAAACCATTACCAAGCTTTAATAATGACTTTGATCAAACCCTTTTTCAACCCACGGTAGACATAGTTAAATAAAGCACAAATCATAATCATTACAAGACATTATTTCAGGGCCAATTCTCTATCCCCATTGGAGTCGCCAAACTGTAGGACACAGATGTTCACGACGCTGTTCTAGGCTCGTGGCCTAGTCGAGAGTACGGAATAGCTCACAAAGGAACTAAACCAGAGAAATAAAATAGAGTCGCCACTCGGTGTGAACCGGGATAAACATTTAAGGCCGCACTTACCCCTCGTAAGGGAATACCTCAAACCGTTGGGTTCGGAATGGTCCCTTACTTATGCCACTTGTAATGATATGATTTGTGCAATAAACTAACTGAATCTACTCAACATGTATGCTCAAGGTAACTTAGATTTAGTCTGCATAGATTAAAATAAATCCTATGACTAAGTTCGCATGCTTTAAAAATAAGTCATTATAACGACAAGCATATAGTATCACACAACGAGCATGTTGAGAATTATCCAACGCAAAGAACAAATAGATTATTACTTCAACAAATGTCAACTAAATTACTAATGCAAAATTAAAGAACTAAATCATGAATAATAATAAATAACGTACTAGCAACCTAATCATGCTCAAATACATGGTTGGATGAAACGAAATACGTGTGTCTCTTAAGTGGTATGTGGCATTGTATCCCGAGTGCAGAATGCACTACCGTCCATTCGGATTCAGCTATGGAATTTACTTCCGGGTTTCCATTCGATATATCATAAAAGAGAATACGCATTCCGCTCATTCGAAAATCACATCATGCATCAATCCATAATACTCATATGTGATGTTGTGGTTTGTTGTTTCCTTGTTTAGTGAATGGTGAAGGGCTATGTTTCCTGCGTCAGTGTGGGTGAGGGGTTATTACTTACTCGGTGGGTTTTGTCCTCACTGGAGGGTAGTTGCTCGGTTGTGGTTTCTTATTCTCATTTGGTTGGTTTGTGTTTGGCGTCAAAAGAGAAGGGAGCAGTAGTCTGTTAGGGTTTATTTATTTGTTTTGGCCGAGAGAGAGTGAGTGTCAAGTGGCTGGTTTTATGTTTTCGTGTTTAGAGTCTGGTAGCGCGTTTTGGTATGGAGTGAATGGTGTTTTATGGCTTGTCAGCGTGTGTGTAGTTTGTTAGTTTTAGGGTTTCAGCTGGTGGGTCTTTTGGCCAAGAGGAAGAGAGAAGCTGCTTGGAGAGGATTTGCTTTTTAGGGTTTATTTGATTGCCATGAGTGAGAGCCAAGGAAGGGATCGTATGGTTTGGGGTATGTCTCTTTTTATAATGGTGAGCTAGGGTTTCTCATATACACGGTTTTCAAAACAAGGAAATAAATCAAGCCATAAAGGGGATGCATTTAATTAATTTTTTTGGGAAAGAATATTGTGTATTTTTGGTGGGGGATATACTCAATATATATATATATATATATATATATATATATATATATAATATTTAATTTGGAAGGTGATTTAATTGATTTTGGCATATGTTAAATGTGATTTAAATATTTTGGGTTGGGTTTTGTGGGCTTGGGCGTGTGGCTTAGGTGTGTGTGCTTGGGTGTGTGGTTTCTGTGTGTGGGCTTGGGCATATGGCCTTTTGTGGGTTGTGGAGGTTTTGGGTTGAGGCTAATATTTAAAATAGAGATCAATCGAGCGAACCCGACACTAAACAAATGAATTAAATTAGGCAAGGTATTTATTTTTTTTGAATTTTCCCTTCCAATGTTCGTTTCCTGCAATTTCCGTAACTTATCGGGTAGTGCCTCCATAGAAGGCTCATCATCAGGTTTCATGCAAAAATATAGTGCCTACAGTCACCCCTCACTTTGATGGGCTTGTACAGTGTGTAATAGTGACAATCATAGTGACAATCATATCAAAGTCATGCATTTTTACTTACCTGGCTCGCCAGCTGTCCCCGAACTTACCCATTATTTTCAGATGCTTTATACTGATTTTTTCTGGTGGTGAGGTGTTTCGACCTTTGGTCCATTCCCGGACCATTACTGATATGATGGTTCATTCCCGAACCATTCTCAATTCCTGGAGTGCCATTCTCGGATTGCTTGTCCTCATTCCCAAGGTTATGCTCTAATCCCGGAGCGTCATTCTCGACTTATTTTTCCTCATTACCGAGGTTATGCTCCATTCCTTGAGCGCCATTCCCGGCTCGCTAGTCCTCATTCTCGAGGTGTTGTTGATATGATGGCGGTGCTCAATTCCCAAACAGTGCACCATTCCCGGAGCTCCATTTCTGGCTTGCTAGTTGATTAAGTCCAAAAATAGCTGGCGGTTATCGTAGTATAGCTGAGGGGACGGCCATACGTAACGCTCATATGCATCAGCTTTTCAGCAGACATTCAGATATAGATTTTTTAGAAATAGATTTTCGAAAATAGATTTTCAGAGACAGACTTTCAAGAAAGATGGTTTTAAGAAAGAGTTTTCATAAGAAACTGTTTTATGAGATTTTTAAAAATTTACAGATCAAAAATAGTTTTCAGAAAAGATTTCCAGAATAAAGTTCTTTTTAAGGAAAGTGCTTTCAGAATAGATGATTTGAGATAGATTTGGTTTTAGAACCATGAATTTTCAAAAAGAATTTTAGTTCATATTTTATTATAACTGTCCACTCACAAGATCATTCAAACGATCAAACCTCTTGCTCTCAGTTTCTTTGTTTTGCAGGTCACCTAGAAGACGATCTCGAGAGGATGGATACTGATGGTAGTCACTAGGTTATTCGGTCCACTAGGTCAAGTCAGAGATATAGTTCAGTCAAGTCAAATAAAGTCCAGCTTCAGATATTTGTAAAGTAAAGTTATGTATAAGTATTCATGTATAGAGTTGTTAAGATAAGTGATGTTGAGTGTTTAGTTATGTGTATTATTTTATATTCTATATCATAAATTTGGGAAATGGTCCCATATATAAGATTATGTTTGAGAAAATAGTACCAGTGTTGTTTATAATTAGAAAGTTAAAGGCTTAGGGGGATAATATGGCCAATTCCTTGTCGGTAGCATCTTCTGATTGGGGATGTTATATTATATATAAGGCCATATTCCTTGTATAGTTTGAATTATTCAAATAAAAGACATTCAGTTTTTCAATAATTATAATATTTAGTCAAAAAGGTAGAATGTTCTATGTCTACCTTTTGTCAAAAAAATGTTTTTCATCAGAGGTTTCAAATTTGGCATGCTTCCTCCGTAGTTATAAATAGTATCTTGAGTTCAGTTTGTAACCACGCTAAGAAATTAAACATCTCGGATTGCTCTCTGCTTCCATTACCACACTTTAACATATGCACTCTATGGCCATCACATAACTATATCCATAGAGAAGACCGTTGATCAAGATCTAAAGGATTTTTCCATGTTATGATACACAAGATCTTGACAAGGAAGTGAAGGTAGCGTACATAGTCTAATGGTTAGAGATGAACCTCAAGGAGTACTATACATCTCAATATATTTTTGAGAGAATTGGAGAAATTTAGAAAGACATGATAAGAGATATATAAAGCAAATGTTGTTGATTTCTAATCGTGGTCACAAATTGGACCAAATTCCCTATTTATAGCTGCGGATGAAATATGCCAAATTTGAAAACCTTTGATCAAGAACACTCTTTTTGACCAAAGATAGACATAGTACTTCATACTTTTGTTTTTACTAAATATTACAATAGTGACACGTTTTGATACAGGACATGCTACTTATGATATGTCACATTATTTTTTACTAACATATGTAAATATGGGATAGCATACCGCTGTTGACCAAAATGATATAACCCTGACTTATCGCATAAGATAAAAACGTCATAACTAATTGTACATCACATAGAGTTTTATGACAGAGATAGGTTATGGCAGTCGTATTCTAGGTCATCTGATTTCACTAGTCTACAAAGATTATCTCACCATGGCAATTTTTCTTCTTGGGCTTCATTCCTTGGGTGAGCCTGTGGATGACAGCTTTCATGTGCTAGACTAGTAGAATATTTTACCGAGTACTCATGATTCATGAGCTCAAAGTCTTTATATAGACCCTATGAATCCTGGAAGAGAATACCTTTGTAGCTGGGTGTAGGACACAATGTTGACGACGCTGTTCTAGGCTCGTGGCCTAGTCGGGAGTACGGAATAGCTCACAGGGGAACTAAATCGGAGAAATAAAATGGAGTCACCACCCGATGTGAACCAGGATAAAGATTTAAGGCTGCACTCACCCCTCGCAAGGAAAGACCTTAAACCGTTGGGTTCGAAATGGTCCCTTACTTATGCCACATTCAATGATATGATTTGTGCAATAAACTAACCGAATCTACTCAACATGTATGCTCAAGGTAACTTAGATTTAGTCCATATAGATTAAAATAAATCCTATGACTATGTTCACATGCTTTAAAAATAAGTCATTATAACGGCAAGCATATAATATCACACAATAAGCATGTTGAATCATCCAATGCAAAGAACAAATAGATAATTACTTCAATAAAAACGTAAACTAAATTACTAATGCAAAATTAAAGAACTAAATCATGCATAATAATAAATAACGTACTAGCAACCTAATCATGCTCAAATACATGGTTGGATGAAACGAAATACGTGTGTCTCTTAAGTGGTATATGGCATTGTATCCCAAGTGCAGACCGCACTACCGTCCATTCTGATTCAGCTACGGAATTTACGTATAGGTTTCCATCTGATATACCATAAAAGAGAACATGCATTCCGCTCATCCGGAAATCACATCATACATTAATCCATAATACTCATATGCAATAAAGTATTAAAAAAAACAAAAAAAAAATGAAAGATAATAAATAAAGAATGTGCCCTCAGGTCTAACCTCTTTTGTCGTCTCTCGAAAGCGCGTTACACGGCCGTTGGAAGGGTTGATGCTCCGCAATTCACTGGTTCAATATTTTCCTTCGCTGTTTGGGCTGCTGTTTTCACTCCATTTTGCTATGGTTTTAAGGGTATTTTCTGGTCATTATTTTCACTGTATTAAGGGATTGTTTGTGTGGTTTCTTAAGGGGTGTGAGGCTGTTGTTTTGAGCGGTTTTAAGGCTGAAAACTGGGCAGTTTGTGCGGTAGTTTTGGGACTAGATAGTGAGGGTCTCTTGCGACAAACTGGGTAGTTTAGTGAGCAGTTCACTCGGTTGAAAGATGCAGTGCAGGGAGGGCTATTCTCGGCAGTTTTGGGGCTGGACAGTGAGGGTTTCTTGCGACAGTAAATGAGGCAGTTTGGGCTGTCTTTCATGGAAGTTTGCTAGTAGTTTGCGATGGCAGAATATGCGGTAATGTACTGGTAGTTTAGGGGGCTACTTTCAGTGATGTATAAGGACTGTTTGGGTGTGGTTTTATGGTGGGAACAAGGGCTGATTTAGGGGCTGCAGTGGCGTGAATTTGGGGGGTAGAATGAAGGGTTTTGTGCGTGAATAAGTGCTGATCTTCAAGGGGGTATTATGCGGCTGTGGGAGGCTTGTGATGATGGTTTATTTGGACGGCAAATGAGGTTATTTTTAAGGCTTTGTGTGGACGAAAATGGTTTAATTTCTTTGTGCTTTAGGCGTGAATGAGCTAGGGTTTAATGTGTTGGTGAAGGGTTCTTTTTGTAGGCAAAGGGATGTGGGCTTTCCTTGTTGGGGAAGAAGAAGGATTTGTGCATTAAAGGGAATATCTTTTAATTATTGTGCGATAAGGAAAATCTTTTAATTAGGGAAGTGATTTGATTTAATTTGATTTATTCTTTTTTAGTTAGGGATATGATTTGATTTAATTAGGCAATGGATCTATGAGATTTCTTTAATTTAGGAAGGGGGATTTAGCTTGATTTATGCATGTGTTTAATGTGTGTTTTATTATATGGGAATGTGTTGGGCGTGTGGCTTAAGGTTCTTGGTCGTGTGGGCTTGTTCTATTTGGTAGGCTTGGTGTGTGGCTAAGTAGGGTGTGGGCTTAGTGTGTGTCGTGCGGGGTTTTGGGCTAAGGATGTGTTTTGAAACGGAGGTCCAACAAGCGACCCGAAGCTAATCCAGTGAATTAAATCCAACAATGTGTCAATTCTTGACTATTTCCTTCTGACATCCATTTACCGCGGCTTCCGCAATCTAAAGAGGTAGTGTCTCCATACGAGACTCATCATCCGGACTTACATGCAAAAATGTAGTGCCTACACTGGGTATTTTTTTTTGTTTGATGACTTGCCCGTTAAAAATTTTGGGGTTTTTGAATCAGTTGGGAAAAGCTCATATTTTGGTCATAGAGATGTGTGTTAGAGATCTAGGGCCTGAGGTTGATAGTGATTTATCTCAAATAGAAAGTCTTTAAGAGCTCCTAGTGGATTGGCGTCATCAAGAAAAGCACAGAAGTTTGAGATGCTCTTCCATTCTTGGGCTTATTTCGTAACTAGATGTTGGAAGTAAGGCCTGGGACCTATGAAGACTGATGCATAACGAACTGCATTCTTTTTCTGAGTTTCTACCAATGATTCTCTTTTATATAAATCATACTTTGTTGATCTCTTCACCATGAGAGAGGAATGAACCATTCAAATAAAGTCTAGATTAGAGAATCTTTGTTGTTGTTGTTATGCAGACATGTCCATATTGCATCCAATAGGAACACTAGAGTGGACGATTATAAGACTATGAGAAAAATGAGTTGCCTAGTCTTACTAGAAAATGATAATCTTTTAGATGATACTTAAATTTCATGATGCCATATTTGATTGCCAAAGTCTCATTGTATACGATATGAGAATTCTTTTCAGCGTCTTTGAATTGACCACTCGTTGACCACTTAGGTATTTCTTTCCACTTGTTGATTCAAGGAGGATGGCTCTATAATATTCATCACTTGCATCGGTTTGAAGGATGTGTTGCCCATTATGAGGAATTTTCAAAGGTGGAGGATCTTGTGTGATATTGTTTAATTCTTGAACAACCTTTGTCTGAAGAGGTCCCCACGAAGAGGTATTCTTTTCAGTAATTTGGATTATTGGTTGATGTATATGGTGACACATAAAAGAAATTCTTTAAGATAGTTGATTATCTCTAAGAACTATTAAATTTGCTTTATGGTTAAGTTTTCATCATGGAAATGGAGCAATTCTTGAGTTATATGACGTCCAGAGCAACACTGACCTTCATTGAATACCATTCCTAAAAATTCAATAGATTTTTGTCTATTCCATCTTTTATTTTTAGATAATATTATCCTAACTCGTTGACAATATCTATAAATTGAGCCATTCCTCTTTATCAGAATCATTTATTGCACAATAATAGGTCAATGGATCTCCTATACCATAACTGGAAGTAACAAGTTATGCCTCTCAATATCCTAGATAAAGATCAGGTTGTCTTATAACCCTCCCACTACTTCTAGGTGGTAAATCATTCTGATAAACATGTATATGATGCTCAGATGTAGAAGGTGTTATGTTTTTGTCAACTGTTGACAATGATGTACTGGTCGTACCAGCTAGTAACTCATAAAGTAACACTTTACTTGAAGGCTTGAACTCTCTCATATAGTCCTCCTCAAGAAATATAGCATTTGTCGACATAAATACTTTATTGTCTTCTGGACCATAAAAGAATCTACCCCTAGTTTCCTTAGGATAACCGATAAATAGGCACACTTGTGAACGTGGCTCCAACATTTTAGCATTATTCTGCAGCACATGTGCTAGACACCCCTATATGCAGAAATATCGTAAATTAGCTTTACGATCATTCCACAACTCTAAGGGAGTATTAGAAATAGACTTAGAAAGGAACTATATTCAGGATATACATTGCAGTTTGCAATGCATACCCCCAGAATGAACTAGGTAATGCGCTATAACTAAATATTGATCTCATCATGTCTAGTAGGGTCCGATTTCTCCTTTTTGCAACACCATTTTAGTGTGGTGTTCCAGGTGCTGTGAGCTGTGAAGTTATTCCATGCTTAACTAAGAATTCCTCGAAATCTCCATCAATGTATTCTCCTCCACGATCCGATCGTAGAATTTTGATGCTTTTATCTAATTGGTTCTTAACCTCAGCATGATAGTTTCCTTGAACTTTTCAAATGTATTTGACTTGTGCTGCATTAGGTAAATATACCCATATCTTGAATAATCGACAATAAAAGTTACGAAGTATTCATAACCACCTTAGGCTTTCACATTCATCAGTCCACAAATGTCTGAATGTATTGGCCTAAGTGGTTGGTTGACTCTTATACCTTTTTCTAGTAAAAGGTCTCATGGTCATTTTACATTCTAGACAGGATTCGCAGATTGGTAAAGTACCAAGTTTTAACTGATTTAAAACTCTATTCTTTATTAATCTATCTATCAAGTCAAGGTTAATATGTCCAAGTCTAAGATATCAAAGATATGTATCATCATGAGAAATCTTTTGTAGTTTTGTTTTGATTTTTCAACCTTAAATATTTCAATCTTAAGCAATGAATCATGTGTTAATGGTCTTAACAAATATAGATTATTTTCGAAATTTCCTGAGAAAATTATTAATCCATTTATACTAATAACAACTAGTTTTTTATCAAAGGAAATGGAGAAATCATCGTCCATAAGTTTTGCTACAGAAATCAAATTTCTTTGAAAATCAGAAATAAACAAGACACTGTTCAAACACAAATAACTATTATTAAAGCTTAATTTAGAAACTCCCACTGCTTTGGCTGAAACGACATCCTCTGTCCCAACTCTCATGTTAAAGTCACCTTCAGTAAAGTCTTTTCATGAGTCAAGTAGTTGTAAAGGAGAATAAACATGGTTAATGCCTCCAGAACCAACAATCCAAAAGGATTTATCATTCTCCACTAATAGAGATTTGATAACTAGTAAATCCTATTTACCTATATTCTTTTTCTCTTGAAGCTCAGCAAGGTACTTAGGGTAATTCCTCTTCCAATACCCATTCTTTTTTACAGTGGAAATAATTTCCTTTGGGCTTGGTATATTTGGAGTTCTTTTTTGTTCTTTTTCTTCATTGGTTTTGCCTTAGCCTTCCTAGTGCCTTTCCTTTTGTTCTTAAATGATCTAGAAGATTCGATAACATTTGCCTCGGTATTAGGTTTACGAGGTCCAAGCAACATGGGTTCGTAACTGGTGAGCTCACTTAGTAGTTCTTTCAAAGTAAAAGACAACTTGTTCATAGAATAATTGCTTTCAAACTGTTAGAGATATGCCCTATACCGAACTTGTAGATGGGCTATATGTACATGTATTTGTAATATTTTCATTAATTAATAAAATGACAATCTTTATTATACATGTCTTGCATAACTTATATGAATCATCAACACTGTAATAAAGCCCTTAGAGTAATAAGATGATGGCTTCCATGCCATATGAGAATCATTACTCTTAAATGTTCATTATCATAGTTTTGTGAATATTCTGGGTATTCACAAAGTGGAGAGACTAGCATGATGATATGTCAGCCCTTTAGTGGGGTAGCTGATCTCATAGGCTACTAGCGGAGATCCATTCGCTTGGTGTATCACATGGATGCATGAGTAGCTCGTGTCTATCGAACTGACCACTGAAATTTTTCATATGGACTGTTTATCCCATGTGTCTGTGAGAACTTTCATGAATCGATTATATAACTAGTCCTTAGACTTGAGGTCTTTACAATCGTATGTGTGGATCAAATAACTTTGATATTCTCCTTCCCCAGTTCAAAAGATCCGATTATAAGGGTATGATTTGGTCATTTGTTGAAACACATGAAGTTTGTAAAGATACAACAGAGAATCACCACTCTCTCGGATAATATTTTCTTATAAGAGTAGCATTACAGTTCGCGGGTTGATATGTGTGATCAGTGCTTGAGACTGTGGCCATAGCGGAAGAATCATGTGAGATTCTTAGGTTAACACGATTCATGACACTATCAACATCATACCTTTGACCATATGGTAGACACTTTCTATACCCTAGGTCAATAGGTGGGGATACAGTGAGGCGATGGACCGTATCATATGTAAATCGCACACAGAATGGGTATATATATCTTTCCTTCTCATTTGGGGGTCTTGACATATTGCTAGATGTCAACTTTGGTCATTGAAATCGAATGACCATCTGATAGGAGGATAATTTATGTTCGATTAGATTATCACGATTCATTTCATGTCCAACTTGAGGGGAACCCAAAAGGTCACACACAACAAAGTCGAAATCAAAGGTTAACATTACACAGTACAAATATGACAACATATATGATTGTTGTAGGAATTGTTCATAAATGGTTCAATGTGTTTAATTATTGAACAGATTAATTATAAGGTTCCATAGTGACTTTGGGATTGGTGAATGACGATAGGGGCACTTTGGGAATTGGAATTAAAAAAATTACTATTCACATAAATAGTAATATAAATAGTAAAATTTTTTTTGTTATTTGTTTTGAATTCCAATTCGGCCCAAACTCTTATTAAGGTTTTATAATCTCATTAATCCACTAAATTAAGATCCAATGGCTAAGATTAAATTAAGTTATATCCCACATCGGATTCTTAATTAATTTTGTTGTCTTTTGAGCACTATATAAACCCAAAAAATTCTTCACAAATTTTTACAACCAAAACCTTTCATATCTTAGGTTTATATAAGTGAGCAACTCTAAATTTTAAGAGTAAGCCACTGATTTTGAGGATCCTTAAGTCTAATTGACTAGAGGAACCTCGGTTACAAAATTTGAGGTATTTTCCTAGGCTAGCACCAAGGGCAAAATACCCTTACACTTGAGACGTAGTCTTACCGTTGAGTTTTGGCTTTGGTGTGTGCATTTTTGGAGGCCACACACTTGGGTGTCTCTTTGGAATGTGGAAGAGCTTGCTGAGTTCGAGAAAAGCTTGTAAATTGGAGGGAGGACTGAACGAGTCTTCGGTTCAAGTAAGTCTTTTTCTTTCTGTACTTTAATTAGAGTTCTTATGATAATTAACATGTTTAGGTTTATGTTCTTTGCATGTTTTATGAGTTTTATGCTTAGAATATATAGTAACATGCTTAGGCATGTAGAATAATACAAACAAATGGGTCTTGGGCAAAGAGTAAGCGGCATAATAATTTTATTTTTCCGCTGCGCACTCGCGGCCGCTTCCCAATAAAAAATGTAGGAAACTCTTCGGAAATGTTTCCATGATCATTGTCACCTTGCTTTGCTTATTAATATGAGCACCATGGGCTTTGTCCATGTTGAGATAAGACATCATCTTCAAGACATGCTCTCGGATTGATGGCCCTTCCTTTATCCTTATAGTTAATAATCACACAATAGCCTCATATTGTTTTTTGCTCCCAATGATGCCCAAACATGTCTTCTAATGACTGTATAATCTCATATGTTGTCGCTATAGGCTCATGATGTGCAGTAAGAACCTCAGAGTCATTCTTGCTATCAGATAGCTATGGGCTTTCTCATCGACTTTATATCCATTGGTTATAGACATCAAGAATTGTATTGGGAGCATTTGCAGCTGGTTCAAGAGGATATTCCTCCGTTAGGACAAATTTGAGGTATTCACAGTCCAATATAGGGTTCATGTCACTTTTCCATTTTTTTAAAATTTTCCCCGATTAATTTGTCTTGTTTGAGATGTAATTACAAAGGATATCATGGTTATTTTCTGAAATAAATAAACAAACATGTGTTTAACATCCATTCATCGCATATCAAAATCATCAAATATTTTAGGCATAAAGTCAAACATGATGCAGATGTATGTATAATAATGAATTAGAAACCAAAATAATTACTATGCCACAGTGATCTATCATTCCGCAATTAAATACCGTCGTAGGGTAGGTCAAGTAATCGCATGATAGATTAAGACCAATTCAATTGATTTAATATATCTAGACATAACTTCTTTATTCCTATATTAATCAACTACCATTTTATTTGATCAAGGATTAATGATTAATATTTAACCAATAAACTGATTAAAATTTGATCATTCATTTTTTATTGTAACCCGTTGTTTTCGAACCCTAAGACTTAACTAGTGAAATATCATCATAGGATAGGTCAAATCACTAAATACATCTAGAGTTTCTATCCTCTCGGAATCCAAACTTGGTAATGACCCAAAATGGACACCATCCGTAGGGGGGACGAAAGTAAAGCCATCTCGAGGTGCCTTCTGAGTCTCATGATTTTGGATAACGACGAAGATCATGGGATATATAGTGGTATATCACTCTCCCACTCACAATTTTGAAACTAAGATTTCTATTACAATAGTATTTAATCCATTTAGATTATGTGCGGTTAAACTATAACCTAATTAATACTATATAGTATTAGTTATCTAACCAATTTTAACTCTTTAAAATTTTATTCACTAATACCGATTAGTCTCTACCAATCAATTCAACTTAATTAAACTATTTAATCAAGTTTACTTTAGTGACCTAATATCTTTTAACTTTTAATTAATCTATTACGTCTTACTAATTTTTCGGAAAGATGGTTCTCGTTTAACTATTTAGAGGCTTCGATTATTAAAGGTCGTCTCAAAGCTTCTCATTTTCAGGTTATGGTGAATATGATATGAATCCAACACAAATTGAATGATTGATTTATTAAAACTACCATTAATCAATTAAGTTTTGGTGTAATCACCTATAATCACTTAATTAATAGACAATTATGGCAACCATTCCACCAATTGAGTTGAGTTAGAAGATGAGATTTATTGCCTATAAATTAAGCTCTCATTTGACAGTTCAAGCATCCCAAAAATATTAAGCCCCATGTTAAGAGAGCTTATAGTGTGAAGTGTGAAATTTTTGTATCAAAGTTTGTAATCTTTGTAAATTATATTCAAGAAATAATATAAAGAAAATTTTCCTTATAAACACTCTTCAATGGTCAGAGAATCAACAACAGCTCGGAATAAAGCCTTAATAATGAGGCATTTGGTGACTTGAAGTTAATGAGTGGAACTTCAATAACAGAACACATCAATGAGTTCCGAAGCCTGGTGAACCAGTTGTCTAAAGTAGACATGCAACTGAGAGATGAGTACAAGCCCCTTTACTTTTCAGTTATCTTCCTGATATGTGGGAGATTCGTGGTTACTCTTACCAATTCAGTTCCAAAAGGAAAACTTACCATGCCTATGGTAAAATATACATTATCAAATGAGAAGGCCAGAAGAAAAGACTTGGACACATATCAGACACAAGCCCTCGCCACAGAGAATCGAGGAAGACAATGGGATAAAAATCAAGGTGGTGGATGAGAGGTAGAAGCAAAAGTATAGGCAAATCCACAGACGGAAGAAAGCCAAAATACTAGTGCTACTATTGTGGCATAAAAGGCCACTTAAAGAAGAATTGTTGAAAGCTACAACGAGAGCAGAGTCAAGGCAATTCCTAGCCGAAGAACAACGATGTAGAGACACTAGTATTTGTCTCATAAGATATAGTCATCAACTCCATTCAGAAAGAGACATGTCTTCACACAACAACTCAAGATGTTGAATGGGTGGTAGATATTGCAGCATCCTACCACGTCACCCCTCAAAGAGATTTTTTCACAACATACAAAACATGAGATTTTGGTATAGTGAATATGGGAAATACCAGTTCCTCTCAGATTAGGGCAATTGATGATATTCAGATGCGAACAAATGTAGGGTGTACAATAACCCTAAAAGATGTTAGACATATTCCAGAACCTCGACTCAATCTACTCTCGAGGGTAGCCCTTGAGAAACAGAGTTATACTAGTCATTTTAGAAATGGCATATGGAGAATGATAAAAGGTGACATGGTCATCGCCCGAGGTTATATTTGTAACATTTTATAAAAGACTCATATAAAAATGTGTGCAGACAGCCTCAACGTAGCTAAATGATAGGCTTCTCAAAATCTGTAGCTCTAGAGACTGTTGGGTTTTCTAGGTCAAACCAAGATCAATTAAGCATATGAAATCCTGTGAATACGTAAAGTGAAGTAGAGGAAAATACTTACACTGCTCGGTTGAGCGGATGTGGGAGATAACAAAAATTTCCAACCTTTTGTGTTGCTCCAAGCTCTCATTTGATGTATGTTAAGCTTCCAATCTTAGAATCTTGAATTCCAAACTCATGGGAAAGGTTTCCCTATCACCTTTGTATAATTCTTTAATGTGCTAGCATTAGTGAAAATTTGTAAAAAATTATTTCCTTATGATCTAGTAGTAACTCCGGCCAAGCCAAGAATTTGGGGAGAATGAGAAGGCCATTCAACCTTGGTGAAGAAAAGAAAGAGAGAATGATGTGTTTTTTACAAAATTGAAAGTCATATACCCAAAATAAAAAAAGGTAAATGTCATTCAATCTATCACACTTGTGTGTTGTATAAGCAACCATCAAAATTCCCACCTACTTCTATCAACCAAAAGTTGATAAAGTTAACTAGGTGATGTGAAAAGTGTAGGCCCCACTTTAATTCAAAATCTGAGTGGGCCCGCAAACACATTCCGGGCTCAGGTTCATTAATTCCGAATTAACGAATTTTCCGTTGCGACTTAATTAAATCAAATTTAATTAAATAATTATGCCTAGCAAAATTACTATTCACGACGCTCGCGAATTTATTCTAAACTAATTCATTCACCCGAATTAAAATTTAATTTTAATTCCGTTATGAAATCTAATTTCATTTAATATATCGAATATATTATTTTAATTGATTAATTCCAAATTAATCGTTCTTTCTCTTTAAATTGAATTTTATCCCAAATAAAATTTCTCCGTAATTAATTCTAGATTAATTTTCTCTCTCTTCCAATTAATCCCAGATTAATTATGTTCGAGTCATACGTCATCAGTGAATCTTTGGGAAGCGACCCATGAGATCCCTGGATATGTTGGCAGTAAATACGGTCATCGGAATATCCGAATACGTGCGTACCTAGTACCACGTTCTTACCGATTTACAAGACATGGTTGGCTTCTAGCAAAGCACAGTGCCTACCCAATTCTCCAGAAATATTCTTTTAAGGAATATGTAATATATGTCAGACGTAGTATACGTAGTATTACGTATTACGATCCAGTATCGGATGTCACATGCTAGGCCTAGGGCAGGAATTGTGTCTTCCCCGTACGAAGTATATATCGGATCTCTGGTAACTAGTCTCTATTATCAGATAAACATGACCTAGTCTTATTATTCCGATGACTGCAGTACATAAGAATACTAGTTTCGTATCCTACGTGATCATTTTCATTATATGACTGAAGTGATACTTCCATCTTGACATCACACCCAATACACTACGATTCTCAATATACCTAGAATAGGCGTACACAAAAACCTGTTAAAGCCCTAGACAATCAAAACCAAAGTATACTGATTGTTACAAGTATTGGCGATGCAAGTCTCAAGTTAAGACCAAATACACCTTCCCTGATTCGGATTCCCATAGACACATAGTCATACTAACAATGGAATTCCGAGGGGTCTATCTAGAGGGAAGCTGTTTCCATACCATCGGTAAACACAGCCTCCTATCAAACTTGCATAAGTATCCAATACTTAAATATATTATAATTATGTCGTTATGCTCCCACAACGCGCACAGGTGCAATACTAGTTTATTCCGCATTATCGATGTCTAGTCTCAATAATACTATGACTAGGGATATTAATTATTAAACCTTAGTAGATTAATATTGTTTCATAGTTTATTAATCCGAAACAAATCATATGGACTTTTATCATTTATATATCCCGGTAATCCAATTACAAATGATAAAAGTGTAATTTCCTTTGTCACATAGTTAATGTGTACAACAACACCATGTTATGTACAAATAGTGATGCTATGGGTCATTATTGTCCAACAATCTCCCACTTGGCCTATAGCCAATAACTCAAGTGTCTTACACCTGAACTATGCACGGGTCGCTCAAACTTCTGCTGAGAAACAGCTTTCGTCAGCGGATTTGCAAGGTTATCATCTGATACGATTTATTTGATCATCACATCGCCACGATGTATGATCTTACGAATCAGTTGAAACCATTTGAAGTATATACTGGATCATCGATGAGACCATTAATTCTTTAGCCTGTGCTGTAGCCCAGCTCAACCACTAACAGAAATACATCTAATTTAATTAGGATTATATATATCCAAAATTCTTCGTTTGCCGCCTTAGTTGCAGCAATATTTTGCTTTTTTTGTTTATTCGGTAACAGTATCTTGCTTGGAAGATTTCCAGTTCACTGTTCCATTATTCAAACTATAAAGTACCTTTATTACGACTTATAATTATTTTTGTAGGTTTGAAAACTTGCAGCGGTGAACCCAGTCACTTCAAGTTCTCCTTCTCCAAAGTATGAGAAAGCATCATTAGTTCATCTAAGATACTTAAGGATGTTCTTAACATCAATCCAATGACTATCACTTGGATTGGCCTGATTGTGACTTCTTATGCTCAAAGCATATGAGACACCAGTTCAAGTACATATTTTTCAATGTACGAGTTCTCGGAGAGTGCCAATAACTTTTAGATCTATACTAGTATATCATTATTCCTAGAATAAAGGTTGTCTTTCCAAGTAGTCTACAGAGAATATTCATGAAAGCCAAGCTTTCACCGATTGTATTATGGGAATATCATTTCCAAGAAATGATATGTTCTCATTATATAAGACATTCATTGTCAGTGCGCTCCCTTAACCTTCTTATATAAACAAGATTCATCTTTATTTTGAATTAAATCATATACCATTATGATTACATCAAAACGATGGTCATGAGAATTCAATGCTTGCTTCAATCCATAAATAGATTGAATTAACTGGCAAACCTTGTTTGCATGTTTGTTACGGCAAAACCGTTAGGATGTTGTAAACATCCTCCAAAAGGTTTCTGTTTAAAGAAAGCGATTTTGACGTTCAGCTGTCATATTTCATAAATGAAACATGTAGCATTAGCAAGCATTATCCAAAATAGATTTAATCATGGCAATAGGTAAAAGGTTTCGTCGTAATCGATGCAATGTTGATAACGATACCTTTTCGATACAAGCCTAGCTTTGTACGTTTGTATGTTGCCATCGATGTATGTCTTCATTAAAGACTCAAACAGTACCATTAGGCACAATGCCTTCTGGTACAACAACCAATGTCCAAACTTGGTTGGTAAACATAGAATCCATTGCGGACTTTTTGACACTTTGCCATAAAAGGAGTCGATACCTTGTATCACTTCCTTATACGTAGCTGGTTGGTGTTCCTCAATAAGATTAATATCTTTATGAGGTGAGATCAGAAACCCATACCTCCCAGGTTATTTTCTGACTCTCTCCGACTTACGCGGTTCTTGTGTATTCGAATATTGTGGTACAGTTCATCCTTGATGAACTGTTTGTGTTCCGTTAAGGAATCGGTGCTTTGAATAATATTACTCTAATTTTCATCGAGTTTTACTTTCCTCTCACTTACCACTGCATATAGGTATTACTCTTAGGAAAAATGCATAGAGAGCAACAATTACATTGTTCTCTTATGAGTTGTATAAGTACTATACTTTGGTTTCCCTATGACAACCTACAAATAGGCACTTATCCGATTTGGGTTCTAGTTTGGTATCATCCAAACGTATGCCCAGCATTCCCAATCTTCGGGAATGAGAAAACCCAGTTTCTTTACTGTTCATATCTAATATGAAGTCTGTCCAACAGATTTTCATGGAACCTTATTCAAAATATGTATTGCACTGTTTAATGCGTATCCTTAGAAGGAAAATGGTAGATCAAAGCGACTTATCATTAATCTTACCATGTCCAACAAAGTTTGGTTTTTCTGTTCGGACACATCGTCAATTGAGGTGTTCCGGGAGGAGTCTACTATGAAAGAATACTATACTCTTTCAAATAGTCGAGAAACTTATTGCTTAAGTATTTTCCACCATGGTCAAACCGTGACGGTTTAATACTTTCGCCAGTCTGTTTGTCTACTTCTTGTCGAAACTCTTTGAATTTATTAAAAGTTTTTGACTTGTGTTTCAAAAGAAACACATAAACATAACGCGATGCTACATCCGTAAAGGTTACGAAGTGTTCATATCCACCTCTAGCCTAGCTAGATATGGGCATGTTGGACAATTATGACCCATAGCATCATTATTTGTACAGATCATGGTGTTGTTGTATAAATTGACTATGTGATAAGGAGATTGCACTCTTATCATTTGTGATTAGATCACCTAGATGTATAAATGATAGAACGTCCTTATGATTAGTTCCTCGATTGAGAAGATATGAGACAGTATCAGTCCTTGAAGGATTAATCATTAAATATCCCTAGTCTTAGTATTAGAGTTGTAAGGGCACAATAGCATAGATCTTATTATATGGGTATTGGATACTCATGCAAGTGTAATAGGAGGTTGTGTTTACCGATGGTACGGAAACAGCTTCGCTCTGGATAGACCCGTCGGAGTTCCATTGGTAGTATGACTACGTGTCTATGGAAGTCCGAAATCAGGGTAGGTGTATTTGGTCTTAACCTGAGACTTGCACACCGCTAATACTTGCGACAATCAATATGCTTTGGTTTTGGTCGTCCAGGGCTTTAACCGGTTCTGTGTATGCCTTTGCTGGGTATATTGAGAATGTCACTCCAGTCATAGTGGAGATGATGTCACGTAGGATACAGAACTAGTACTCTTAAGTACTGCAGTCATCGGGATGATATGACTATGTCATGTTCATCCGATTATAGAGACTAGTTACCAGACATCCGACATGTGCTTCGTACGGGGCAGACACAATTCCAACCCCAGGCCTAGCACATGACATCCGATACTGGATCGTAATACGTAATATTACGTATACTACGCCTGACATAGATTATATATTCCAGTAAAAATATTTCTGGAGAATTTGGTAGGCACAGTGTTTTGCTTGAAGCCAACCATGTCTTGTAAATCGGTAAGCACGTGGTACGCATTACGCACGTATTCGGATAATCCGATGACCGTATTTATTGCCAGCATATCCAGGGATCTCTTGGGTCACTTCCCAAAGATTCACCGATGACAGTTGATTTAAATTAGAATTAATCTGGGATTAATTAATAGAGAGAAAATTAATCTAGGATTAATTGAGGTATTATTTAATCTGGGATTAAATGTGTTCGGAAGAGAGAGAACGCGATTAATTTGGAATTAATCGGTAGAATAGATTTAATAGTTAAATTTGATTTTTCTATTTAATTTATTCGTATGGGCTAAAATTAATATATCGGATATATTAATATGAATTGGATTTCATTACGAAATTAAAGTTGGACTTTAATACGAACGAACGAATTAATTTAGAATTAATTCATAAACGACGTTCGTAATATATTTGTGAGGCATCGTTATTTAATTAAATTAGATTTAATTATTTAGCGACGAAAGTTTGTTTAATCGGATTAAATGGATCCGAGCCGCGGCAAATGTTCGTAGAGACATTTTGAATTTTGAATTCAAAATGGTGGGGCCCACTTCACACATGTCACATATGTGAAGTGGTGGTTGGAAAGTGGTTGGCATTTATGCCAAAACCATTTACTTTCCAACCACTTGGTTTAGGTGAAACCAAAACCCCAACTACATGGTTTTGGGTAAAAGGGTAAAACCTTTTAACAAACGCAAAAAGCCTTCTCTCTCTCTACATACTTGTAACACATTTTGGAAAATGAAAACCCTAATATCCTCACCAAATGGGCGTGAACTTCATGCAACCCTCTCTTTGATTTTGTGGCAAAATCAAGTTAGCTAGAACTTCATCAAATCAACAAAGGTGATAGGGAAACCACTTCAAGAGTTGGAATCAACAAAGGAAGGATCTTGGAGATCTTCCTCCCAAAATTTTAAAAGCTCAAATCCATTCAATGTAAGTAATTCCGTAACTTATTTTTGAATTTATGAACACCTTTTCTTGCTTATTAGATCCTTGGCATGTTCTAGGAACACTAACAATGGTATCAAAAGCCAATTTTAAACATGAAAATTTTAGGGTTCATGAGACTAAAATTTGGGGCTTTTATGTTTTGAACATGATTCTTTCAAATTGATGCTTTGAGCATGCTTAAAATATGATAACTTAGAGTTATGCATGATTACATTTGAAATAAATTGATTGGATCAAAAATTTAAAAAAAAAATCCTCACTTGGCCGAATTCCCTACTGCAGTGGATTGCACATTTATAAATTTTTTTTTTGTAACATGAAATGATGTGTTTAAATGCATATTTAAATGTTGATTGTTGGTTTGATTGGATTAGAATCAAAGTCAATAAAGTTCATGTAAAAATCAAAAAGAATGTTGAGCATGAAATGATGAATTTTGGATTCAATTTATGTTGAGCATGAAATGATATGTTTTGGCTTCAATTTATGTTGACCATGATTGATGGATTAAGTATGATTAATTAAGTTAATTGATATTTTGGAAATATTGAGTTTAATTAATTAATCTTGGCTAAAACACTTTAATTAAAGTAATTATGATATTTAGAATATTATAATTATGTTAATAAGCCTTTAAATTATGAATTGGGCTAAAAGTGTGTATTTTGGCTTAATGGGCTTGGTTTGACCAAGTTTTATTTTGTACTTTTGGATTGGATCCAATTGGGCCCAAAACCAATTCCATAAAGTCCAAATACATCATTTGGCCCTTTAAAGAATTTAATTGGGCCTAATGGGACTATATTAATTTATAGGCAATAGGGTGATTCCTATTAGGCCTTGGTATTTTGGGTTTGATCCATTATGGCCAAAGCCCATGCCTTAAGAATTAATTAAAAGCCCATTGGACTTTAATTAAAATGGCATTGGATGTTATTGGGCCTTTGAGACCCATTTTGATTGGATTTGGAATCCAAGTCTTTAAGGCTTATAAGTAAGTGTAAATATTTAATTTGAAATTAAATTTGGAATTAGTATTGAATACAAATAAATTGGATTTAAAGTTGTAGTTCAATATAATTCAAGAATACTTACTTTGAGTATTTATTCTTAAAAGAGTTTGACTCGCGCAAATCAAATCGTTGTTTGAACATTGGATGATCATTAATTCAAAGATTAATTAATTGGATTAGATTGATTGAATAACATGATTTGTATGAATACATGAATGTGTTGCATGAATAATGTATGTCGGATGGACATTAGAAGGGCGAGGGCAATTTTGGAAATTGTAATAAATTTAGAATTTATTAAATTGGACCTGCGTGTCTAACCTTTTATCTGTTTACTCTTTGTAATTCTCTTCTCACCAATTCCCCTTAATGTAAATGAGGTTTCTTTATTGTATTATGTAATTGGGTAGAAGTTAGAATAGTTCTAGCCGGGGAGAGGAAATGGAGTGATTTGTTCTAGGAACAATTTGTGAGATATCCATCCACATATCATTATTAATTTATTTATTTATCTCACCTTATTATGCTTTTAGAATGCATGCTTAAGGGTGTATGATGAGACCTAATGAAAGATAATAAATTGGTTGCCAATTTGCACGCGAAAAATCCCTTAAAAACATATTAAGCGTTTTTCCTTCCGTTGAGTGATTCTTACTCAAGATCTAAAGTTAGCATTGGTTTGTTGGCCAAAGTCAAGACCTTTGTCAATTGCGAATGTGTTTGAATCATGAGAGTTTTGTTCCATGTCGGTGTCTTGTCCAAGTCGTTATTTGTTGGCCAAAGTCAAGATCACTTCTTGTCCATCGACATTGATTACGAAGCTTTCCATATCAATGGGTCCCACTTAACTAGAATCATTAAGCTTGTTGTGCCAAAGCCAAGGCTTAGTTGATTCAGAGGAAAAAGGTTAGGAAAATATATTGGATTATTGGCATATATAAGATATATGTTTCGGACTTGGATGTCCACCTACTGGATCTAGGAATTGGATTAGATCCAATTGATCTTAGAGATCTACCTAGTTAAGTATCATACAATTTGTTGGCCAAAGTCAAGATTGTGTGTTATTTAACGGGATCCTAACCCACTAGGAAACTAGGTTTCTTGAGTACTCGACAGAGGGTTAGAGACTCGCCGAAAAATAGTGGGAGGCAAGAATTAAATTTGCAATATTCGTTTAATAACTTGCCATACGCGCTCATATCAAATATTTCGTCAAATAAATTAAAGTATTAGTTGGACTAATATTTAATTGTTGTTTTAATTAAATAGTTGGACTGTATTCAAACAACTTCATTTATAGTTGATTATATAATTAGATTATAGTAATCAATATATTTGAATTTTACCCTTCATTTATAGTTTATTATATAATTGGATTATAGTAATCAATATATTTGAATTTTACCGATCATTTATAGTTGATTATATAATTGGATTATAGTAATCAATATATATTTGATTTTACCAATAAAATTGAAATTATTTATATAGTTAGACTATAGTAATCATTACATTAGATTGTACCTGAAATCGTTGATTAAATAGTTGGACTATTAGAATCAAGATTAAATTGAAAGATTAGTGTTTAAAACATAATCTTAAGGAAAATGTGTTTAAACGAATTTAATTTTCAAATTGGGAATAAAATTTCAAGATGGTCCTGGAAACTAATAAGTTACTTTATTTGATAAAATAACATATTAGGCCTAAGCCCAGAGTTAAGCAAATAGTAGAGCATGATCTTTGGAAGATTCATGTAATGATAAATTTAGTGCATAATCCATTATACTTGTCAATATGACACCTTAATTTCCTAATCAAAACTGAGGATTAGATCCTTAAAGTATGATGAAGAAATTGAAAGATCTTCATAGATCTATTCTTAGATCTTAGAAGTATTAAATTGCAATTAATAACTCTTGGAGAGTTAATGGCTATGCTCAAGGAGCTAAAGCTAAAGTTTGCAATAAGGCAAGTAGCTCAAGGCGCACCCTACTTCGATATTCTAGAAGGCCAAGGCTTGGCCAAGGCTTCTGAGTTGTAGAAAATGGCAAAGGCAAGATCATTATGATCTTCTAGGAAGATAAAGGACATATCCCAAGATGTCTGCCTAAATTGTGGCAAACGGAGTCACTGAAGCGTGACTACCGTGTGGACAAGGCAGACATGAAGGAATTAAAGATGAGGCAAGGCTCTGACTTTAAGTATATTTGTCATAAAAATGTTCACTACTAGTATTAAAATTGGATTTTAGAAACTAAAAGTAGTACATAAAATATGCATTGGTGTGTAGCATCTGCTATGAGCAGGATACTGACTTCAATTGAGATTAATCTGTGAATAGGAAATGGGACGAAAGTCGCTGTTTTACCGTAGATACCTTAGTTTAGGAACTACCCTTCGGGTATGTACTTAAATTAGGAAACGGTTATAATGTAACTAGTTTGACTAGAAACATTATCTCTATATCGAGTATAACTCGTTGCGAGTATACCTTATTATTCTATAACACTAAAGTGTTTTATTATATAAAGATGATATTGAGATAAACACATTAGATGTGAATAACAGTATTTATATTTTGAATATAAATAAATCTCAAATATATAACATGACAAACAAGTAGCTCAAACTGATTTGATCAGATAAGACTTATATGTGGCAGTGTTGTCTAGGACACATTAAACAAGACTCGTATATCCACACTTTCGAAGAGTGGGTACTAGGACAAATTTGATTCCATTCAAATGATGTCTATGAATCTAGTTTATTAGATAAAGTACCTAAAACACTATTTACTTGGTAAAAGTATAAGTACCATCGATCTGTTAGCCCTTGTTCATAGTGACGTAAGTGGGCCCATATCTAGCTAGGCTAGAGGTGGATATGAATATTTCGTGACCTTTACGGATGTGGCATCGCTATATGGTTATGTGTTTCTTTTGAAACACAAATCAGAAAATTTTAGAGTTTCGACACGAAATAGACAAACAGATCGGCTAAAGTATTCATACCATCACGGTTAGACCATGATAAAAATACTTAAGCAATAAGTTTCTCAAATTACTTGAAAGGGTATAGTATGTTGGACTGTTATGACCCATAGCGTCACTGTTTGTAAAAGACATTGTGTTTTTGTACAAAATTAACTATGTAGTAATGAATTTGCCTTTTACCGTTTAGTAATTTATATACTTTTATATTCAAATGGTAAAAGTCCATATGATTAGTTCCGGATTGAGATGATATGAGACAGTATCAATCCATAAAGGTTTAATCATTAAATATCCCTAGTCGTAGTATTATCGAGACTGGACATCGATAATGCGGCATAGACTAGTATTGCACTTGTGTCGTTGTGAGGGCATAACGGCACAGTTCTCATATGTTTAAGTATTGGATACTTATGCAAGTGCGATAGGAGGTTGTGTTTTACCGATGGTACGGAAAACAGCTTCGCTCTAGATAGACCCCGCAGAATCCCATTGGTAGTATGTATATGTGTCTATGGGAGTCCGCATCAGGGTAGGTGTATTTGGTCTTAACCTGAGACTTGCATCGCTAGTACTTGCGACAATCGATAAACTTTGGTTTAGGTCGTCCGGGACTTTAACAGGTTCTATGTACGCCTCTGCTGGGTTTATTGAGAATCGTAGTGTATTGGGTGTGATGTCGAGATTGAAGTATCACTCCAGATATATGGAGATGATGATCACGCAGGGATACAGAACTTGTTCTCTATAAATGTTGCAACCGTCGGGATAATATGACAAGGTCAGGATTATCCGATTCAAAGAGACTAGTTGCTTGATATCCGATATGTGCTTCGTACGGGGCAGACACTTTTCCAGCCCCAGGCCTTGCACGTGATCATCCGATACTGGATCGCAATATACAATACTATATATACTACGCCTGACATAGATCATTTTATTCCTGTAAGGATATTTCCGGAGAATTGGGTAGGCAAGGTGCTTTGCTAGAAGCCAACCTTGTCTTGTAAATCGGTAAAATGTAGTACTTGGTACGTACGTATTCGGATAGTCCGACGACCGTATTTACTACCAACATAGCTGGGGATCTCATGGGTCGCTTCCCAATGATTCATCGATGACGTATGGCTCGCGCTTAATTAATCTGCGATTAATTCGATGAGAGAGAAAATTAATTTGGGATTGATTACGGAGATATTTTATCTAGGATAAAATATCATCAAAAGAGAGAGAATGATTAATTTAGAATTAATCGGTAAATTAATATATTCGATATATTAAACGAAATTATATTTCATCGCAGAATTAAAATTTGATTTTAATTCGGGCGAACGAATTGATTTAGAATTAATTCGTTAGCGACGTGAATAGTGATTTCGCTAGGCGTAATCATTTAATTACGACGCGACGGAATAATTCGCTAATTAGGAATTAGCGAACCCGAGCCCGAGTGTGATTGTGAGCGCGTTCACATTTCGAATTCGAGTGCGGCACGCAAGTCACATCAAGCTTCAAATCATTAGTTGCATCAAGAGTCAAATCACTAGTCAATTCAAGCGTCAAATCACTTGTCACTTTGAGTGATGTGACTTGACAACTTGATTGATTTGATATGACTTGATGGACTTTGATGGTTGAGTGTAGAACACTCAAAGTATTTAAATCTAATTCAATTTTACTTTTTGAAAGTTAAATAAATGGTAAATCTTGTATTTAATTTTTAGAAAATATATATATAATTTATTTACACATTTTGTAATGACTTAACCCAAAACTTTCTCTCTCTTTCCTCCTTCTTCTCTCACGCCCAAACCCCCATTTTTGCTCACTGCCTTGCTTAAAAAACGTGAGCAGTAAGTGGTCTTTGGAGTTGATTTTGTGGCAAAATCAAGAAGAGCTAGCACTCCGATACACATGCGAAGGTGATAGAGAACTTTACCCATAAGCCGGGAACCGTTTGATTCAAGCTTGGAGCTCAAAATCATCAACCAAAACTGAAATCTTTGGACAATGGACTACTACTTTGGGCGCCACTTTGGAGGAGCAAAATCAATTTGTTTTGTTGTCGTATCGTCTCAACTAATCGATGTGAGTATTCTACTATCTCCGTTGATGTATTCACAATTATTTCCATGCTTATATTGATCTTGGGACCCTTATAGAAACCAACAATGGCATCAAGAGCCTAGGTTTGAGCTTGAAAATTTTTAGGGCTTAAAATTGGGTAAACTTGTGTTGAGCATGATTTGAATGAATTGAATGTTTGAGTATGCTTATAACATGTTTAAATGAAGGTTGATTGGATCAATTTCATGAAAATGGTTTGGAACAAATTTTCCCCAAAATACATGCCTTGGCCGAATGTAAAGAGCCCTAATTGGTCTTGGAAATTTTGATTTTTGGACATTGGATGTGTTGGAAATCATTCGGGATGTGGATTTAATGTCGATTGAATAATTAATTGGATTAAATTTGAATCGGACAAAATACACCTCCCTTGGCCGAAACTTGATGAAGCATGAATTGGTTTGATTTTTGTCAAAATATGTTAGACATGTGATGATAATGATTAACATGATTAATTGGACAAAGTTGATGTTTTGGAAATATTGATTTGGGTAATTAATCGCAATAAACACTTTAGTTTGATTAAATATGAAATTGGATTTTATGAATTTAATTAATTGGGCCTTAAATTGGATTTGGGCTAATAAAGTTGTTATTGGGCTTATTGGGGTTTGTTGTACAAAGTATGGTTTAGGCAAATTGGATTGGATCCAATTGGGCCCAAAAACGCATCCGTAAAGCCCAAATGCGACTTAATCAACCTTTAAAGTTTAATTGGGCCTAATGGGCCTAAATTGATTTCTGGGCTTATGGGGTAACTCTTTGATTGGGCTTTGGTTGTCAAAGCCCATGCCTTAAAGAAATTAATTAAAGCCCATTGGACTTGAATTAAATTTGACGTTAGACGTTAATCGGGCTTTGAGACCCGTGACGATTAAATTTGGAATTTAAGTCGTAAAAGGTTTATTAATAAAGTGTAATTTTTAATTTGGAATAAATTAATGAATTAGTATTAAATACATATTAAATTGGATTTAATGTTGTAGTTTAATTTAATTCGTGAATTCGTACCTTAGGTACTTATTCGCAAAACGAGTTTGACTCGATCAAAATCAAATCGTTGTTTGAACATTGGATGATCACTAATTATAAGATTAATTAATTTGATTAGATTGATTGATAACATGCTTGAGTGAATACATGGTTGTGATGAATGAATAATGCATATCAGATAGATATTAGTCGGGTGGGGTAATTTTGGAAATTATTGTAATAAATTTGATTTATTAAATTGGACCTGCGTGTCCAGCCTTATCACCTCCATATTCTTTGTATTCTCTTCTTACATATTCCCCTCAATGTAAATGAGGTTTCTTTAGAAGTGTAGTGTAACGTGTAGAAGTAATACAAGTGCTAGCTTGAGAGAGAAAGTGAGAGATTTGATCTAGGATCATTGTGTTAAGTATCCACCCGACATCATTATTATTTATTTTCATACTCGCTTTATTATGTGTTTAGAATGCATGCTTAAGGGTGTATGATGATGAGACCTAACAAAGATAATTAATTGGTTGCCAATTACGCGAAAAACCCTCAAATAAATATTAAGCGATTTTTCATTCCGTTGAGTGATTCTTACTCAAGATCCAAAATTGGCATTGGTTTGTTGGCCAAAGTCAAGGCCTTTGTCAATTGCGGATGTATTTGAATCATGAGAGTTTTGTACCATATCGGTGTCTTGTCCTAGTTGTGATTTGTTGGCCAAAGTCAAGATCACTTCTTGTCCATCGACATTGATTACAAAGCTTTCCATGTCAATGGGTCCCGCTTAACTGGAATCATTAAGCTTGTTGTGCCAAAGCCAAGGCTTAGTTGATTTAGAGGAAAAAGTTAGGAAAATATATTAGATATATTGGCATATATAATATATATGTTTCGGACTTGGATGTCCACCTACCAGATCTAGGAATTGGATTAGATCCAATTGATCTTCGAGATCTACCTAGTTAAATATCATACAGCTTGTTGGCCAAAGTCAAAGTTGTGCGTTATTTAACGGGATCCTAGCCCACTTGGAAACTGGGTTTCCCAAGTACTCGACAGAGGGTTAGAGGCTCGCCGAAAAATAGTGGGAGGCTAGTATTGAATTTGTAATTTCTTTCAGATACTTAGCTTTACGAGCTTTCAAATTATTTCGTCAAAATTATATTATTAGTTGGACTAATATAATGTTATTTTTCTTGTAACAGTTACACTGTAACCAAAATATCGTTGACTAGATAGTTGGACTATCGTAGTCAAGATGACTGGAAAGGGAAATGTCCGCGACATAATCATGGGAGAGAATGTCTTTAAGGGCACAAACTTTACAGATTGGGAGATGAACCTAAGGATAGTCCTTGGGGCTGAGAGGTTGTTGTACACCATAAATACACCTCTTGGGCCTAAGCCCACACCTGATCAGACACTTGAGCTAGAGCTTTGGAAGACTCACAGTGATGATTGTGATACTGTTCAGTCCATTATGCATGCTTCAATGACTCAGCATTTCCGCCGCCAAAATAGGGACTTAGATCCTTATAACATGATGGCGAGATTGCAAGATCTACATCGCTCTAACAAGAGGATGCAGAGGTATGAGTTAGTGAAGAAGCTCTTTCGCGCACGCATGTCAGAAGGCATCTCTGTTGAGTCCCATTTGGCGCAGATGATTGCTGACATCGATGAGCTAGCTACTATGGGGATAGTCTTTGAGGCTGAGATTACTACAGACATGGTCTTACAATCTCTCCCCGATTCCTGGAGACAGTTCATCATAAACTATAATTTGATGAACACTGACGATACTCTTGGAGAGTTATTGTCTACTCTCAAGGAAGCTGAGAATGAGCTTCTCAAAGGAAACAAGCGCGAGGCGCACTTTGCTTCGACATCTCAGAAACCGAGGGCTGGGCCCAAGGCAACTGGAGGTGTGAAGAAGAAGAAGCATAAAGGAAAGGGCAAGGCCAAATCGTCGAAGGCTTCTGGGAAGCCAAAGGACAAAGCTCAGGATGTTTGCCTCCATTGCGGCAAGCGGGGTCACTAGAAGCGTGACTGCCGCGAGTACAAGGCACTACATGCAGTTTTTCGAATGGACCGAATAAATGCATATTCGTAGGATATCCTAGGGAAACCAAAGGATATTACTTCTATAACCCACGAGAGAATAAAGTATTTGTTGCTCTACATGCGGTTTTCCTTGAGAGGGAATTCCTAAATACAGTGGTGAGTAAGAGGAAAGTAGAACTCGATGAAAATCAGAGTGATACTGTTCCTGGCATTGAATCCTCAACGGAACATGAAAAGTCCATCCGGGATGAGACTGTACCACTATCTTCTTTTACACAAGGACCGCGTAGGTCGGAGAGAGTCAGGAAACAACCTAAGAGGTATGAGTTTCTGATCTCACCTCATGTAGATATTAAACTTATTGAGGATAATGAACCGGCCACGTATGAGGAAGCGATAAAAGATATCGAATCCGCTTTATGGCAAGAGGCCATGAAGTCCGAAATGGATTCCATGTACACCAACCAAGTTTGGACACTGGTTGATGCACCAGAAGGCGTAAAGCCTATTGGCTGCAAATGGATGGCAACGTACAAACGTACAAAGCTTGGCTTGTAGCGAAGGGGTATCGTCAACGACATGGTGTCGATTACGACGAAACTTTCTAACCCGTTGCCATGATTAAATCCATTCGGATAATGCTTGCTATAGCTGTATATTTCGATTACGAGATATGACAGATGGACGTTAAAACCGCTTTCCTTAACAGAAACCTTTTGGAGGATGTTTATATGCAACATCCTGACGGTTTTATAGTGCCTAGACTTGTAAACAAGGTTTGTAAGTTAAATCGGTCCATTTATGGACTGAAGCAAGCATCGCGGTCTTTGAACCAACGTTTTGATGAAATCATAAAAGAATATGATTTTATTCAAAACGAAGATGATCCTTGTGTATACAAGAAGGTTAGTGGGAGTGCACTGACTTTTATTGTCCTTTATGTTGACGATGTATTGCTAATTTGCAATGACATTCCCATGTTAACGTCGGTGAAAGCTTGGCTTTCATTGAAATTCTCCATGAAAGATCTGGGAGAAACAGCCTTTATTCTGGGAATAAAGATCTACCGGGATAGATCTAGAAAGCTGCTTGGACTCTCCCAAAGCACGTACATTGACAAAGTATTGAAGAGATTCAATATGGATCAGTCCAAAAGAGGACTGTTGCCAATGTCATATGGTGTCTATCTATCTAAGAACATGTGTCCTAAAACTCAAGATGAGAGAGACAATTTGAATCGGATACCGTTCACCTCGATAGTCGGATCGATCATATATGCCATGATATGTACGCGACCTGATGTCTCCTATGCTTTGAACATGTGTAGTCGCTATCAGGCCGATCCAGGTGAAGGTCACTGGACTGCGGTTAAGAATATCCTTAAGTATCTTAGACGAACTAAGGATGTTTTCTTAATCTATGGAGATGGAGAACTTGAGGTATCTGGGTATACCGATGCAAGTTTCCAAACCGACAAAGACGACTGTAAGTCGCAATCTGGGTACATTTTTTGTTTGAATAACGGAGCAGTGAGCTGGAAATCTTCCAAGCAAGAGACTGTTGCCGATTCAACAATAGAAGCGAAGTACATTACTGCGGCTGAATCAGCAAAGGAAGCAGTTTGGATCCGGAAATTCCTAATTGGATTAGGAGTAGTTCCGTTAGCAGGTGAGCCCGTTCCATTGTATTGTGACAATAACGGGGCTATAGCACAGGCTAAGGAACCGCGGTCTCATCAACGGTCCAAGCATGTTCTTCGACGCTTCCATCTTATACGTGAGATCATACATCGTGGCGATGTGAAGATCGAGAAGGTCGCATCATATTACAACATGGTAGATCCGCTGACGAAAGCAATTCCTCAGTAAAAGTTTGAGCAACATGTACATAGTTCAGGTATTAGATGTTTGAGTGACTGGCTATAGGCCAAGTGGGAGATTGTTGGGCAGTTATGACCCATAGCGTCACTGTTTGTAAAAGACATTGTGTTTTTGTACAAAATTAACTATGTAGTAATGAAATTGCCTTTTACCGTTTAGTAATTTATTTACTTTTATATTCAAATGGTAAAAGTCCATATGATTAGTTCCGGATTGAGATGATATGAGACGGTATCAATACATAAAGGTTTAATCATTAAATATCCATAGTCGTAGTATTATCGAGACTGGACATCGATAATGCGGCATAGACTAGTATTGCACTAGTGTCGTTGTGAGGGCATAACGGCACAATTCTCATATGTTTAAGTATTGGATACTTATGCAAGTGCGATAGGAGGTTGTATTTTACCGATGGTACGGAAAACAGCTTCGCTCTGGATAGACCCCGCGGAATCCCATTGGTGGTATGTATATGTGTCTATGGGAGTCCGCATCAGGGTAGGTGTATTTGGTCTTAACCTGAGACTTCCATCGCTAGTACTTGCGACAATCGATAAACTTTGGTTTAGGTCGTCTGGGGCTTTAACAGGTTCTGTGTACGCCTCTGCTGGGTTTATTGAGAATCGTAGTGTATTGGGTGTGATGTCGAGATGGAAGTATCACTCCAGATATATGGAGATGAAGATCACGCAGAGATACAGAACTTGTTCTCTATAAAGGTTGCAACCGTCGGGATAATATGACAAGGTCAGGATTATCCGATTCAAATAGACTAGTTGCTTGATATCCGATATGTGCTTCGTACGGGGCAGACACTTTTCCAGCCCCAGGCCTTACACGTGATCATCCGATACTGGATCGCAATACACAATACTATGTATATTACGCCTGACATAGATCCTTTTATTCCTGTAAGGATATTTCCGGAGAATTAGGTAGGCATGGCACTTTGCTAGAAGCCAACCTTGTCTTGTAAATCGGTAAAACGTAGTACTTGGTACGTACGTATTCGGATAGTCCGACGACCATATTTACAGCCAATATATGGGGATCTCATGGGTCACTTCCCAATGATTCACCGATGACGTATGGCTCGCGCTTAATTAATCTGGGATTAATTCGATGAGAGAGAAATTAATCTGGGATTGATTACGAATATATTTTATCTAGGATAAAATATCGTCAAAAGAGAGAGAACGTAATTTAGAATTAGTTGGGTAAATTAATATATTCGATATATTAAACGAAATTAGATTTCGAGGCGAAATTAAAATTAGATTTTAATGCGGGCGAACGAATTGATTTAGAATTAATTCGTTAGCGACATGAATAGTGATTTCGCTAGGCGTAATCATTTAATTAAGACGCGATGGAATAATTTGCTAATTAGGAATTAGCGAACCCGAGCCCGAGTGTGATTGCGAGCGTGTTCACATTTCAAATTCGAGTGCGGCACGCAAGTCACATCAAGCGTCAAATCATTAGTCGCATCAAGAGTCAAGTCGCTAGTCAATTCAAGCGTCAAATCACTTATCACTTTAAGTGATGTGACTTGACAACTTGATTGATTGATATGACTTGATGGACTTTGATGGTTGAGTGTGGAACACTCAAAGTGTTTAAATCTAATTCAATTTGAATTTTTGAAAGTTAAGTAAATGGTAAATCTTGTATTTAATTTTTGGAAAATATATATATAATTGATTTACAGATTTTGTAATGACTTAACACAAAACTTTCTCTCTCTTTCATCCTTCTTCTCTTACGCCCAACCCCATTTTTACTCACTGCCTTGCTTCAAAAACGTGAGCAGTAAGTGGTCTTTGGAGTTGATTTTGTGGCAAAATCAAGAAGAGCTAGCACTCCGATACACATGCGAAAGTGATAGGGAACTTTACCCATAAGTCGAGAACCGTTTGATTCAAGCTTGGAGCTCAAAATCATCAACCAAAACTGAAATCTTTGGACAGTGGACTGCTACTTTGGGTGCCACTTTGGAGGAGCAAAATCAATTTGTTTTGTTGCCGTATCATCTCAACTAATCGATGTGAGTATTCCGCAATCTCCGTTGATGTATTCACAATTATTTCCATGCTTATATTGATCTTGGGACCCTTATAGAAACCAACATAGTATTCTTTCAATGGGGACTGCTCCTGGAACACGTCAGTTGATGATGTGTCCGAACGGAGAAACCGAATTTTGTTGGACATGATAAGGTTAATCATTAGTCACTCTAAGCTACCATTTTCCTTCAAATGATAAGCATTTAACAGTCCACTACTTATTTTGAATAAGGTTCCATGAAAATCTATTTGACAGATTTCATATTAGATATGAACAGGAAAGAAACTGGGTTTTCTCACTCCTGAAGAATTGGGATGGTGGGCATATGTTTGGATGATACCAAACAAGAACCCAAATTGGATAAGTGACAATTATAGGTTATCCTAGGGAAACCAAAGTATAGTACTTATACAACTCACTTGAGAACAGTGTAATTGTTGCTCACCATGCGGTTTTCCTAAGAGGAATACCGATATGCAGTGGAAAGTGGGAGGATAGTAAAACTCGATGAAAATCGGAGTTATACTGTTCAAGTCACCAAGTCCTAAATGGAACACAAACAGTTCATTAAGGAAGACATACGTGGATGGCAGCATACCAACGTACTAAGCTAGGCTTTAGCGGAAAGGCATCGTTATCAAATTGTGTCGATTAAAACGAAACCTGTTAGGAAATATAATCCCTAATATATTTACATGTTTGTCCTTTTAGGATCTAACCATACATGTATTACTAGTCCTAGATTATTTACATGCTAATTGAAATAAATCTATATTAACCAAACATAATTGCATACCTTTTAATCTTGTAGAGACCTATTAATCAAACTTAATTGATTGCTTAATTCAATAAGCAAATGGTCTTATTTATAGGAGGGAAATCAAGTCACTATGCATTGATTACTATTAATCAATTATTAGGATGCATAATGACCTTTTCTAACCCTTACAAAAATGTTAACATCATGGGTGCACCATATGTTCCCCATTTAACATTTCACTAATTGTGTTACTTAACAACTCTTGTTGTTATTAATTATTTGATTAACAACTCTTGTTGTTTCTTAATGATGATATCATTACTAGTTGTTGTTACTTAACAACACTAAATAATTAACTTAATAATTTCCAACTTGAAATTATTACCAATTGTTGTTATTTAACAACACCAAATAATTAACAACAATATTTGATTATCAACAAATAATCAACAATTTTCCAACATCTCCCACTCACACATGATGGGATCAACAATTTTTATTATCTCTACAAGAATAATTCATACTTTGCAATTATGTCGTGCGACCAACATACTTCGAGAGCTCATTTGCTGTACATCTGTTATGAATATATAGCCGCTTGAAAAATGGATAGAACCATAGTGAATTATGTATGCAGTATCCTCGATCAATTATCACATCAGATCTCTCTCGATCTCTTTTCGAATGTAATATTTATTTTGTATTCACAATCATGTTTGATCACGTAGAAAACATAATTGGTCGACCAGTGAATACAAGCTAATGTGATATTACTTATATAATGATCTTTCTCCTTTCTCGAATCTCTCAACCTTGATTCAATTCGATTTTCCAGAGATGCCTTTTCGGATCGAATCTCTCATGATCCTTCAGCAACACTCCAAGATAGCGATCATCAAATCTAAGTTTTAAGAAGTAGACAAGAGTCTGAAGGGTACAATGTGAGATTGAAATAATCTCAAGGGTCTCACACAATATCAAGACTGAGATCTTTACTTGTATTACCCTCAATAGTCGCAAATGTACACATGGTATGAAAACATGTGCTACGGTATTCTCTTCTTTCTCATGGAGCGTATGTCTCATAAAATACCGTACAGATTACAGTTCAGACAAAACACAATGTCTAACTCATATCTGACATTAAGACAAGTAAGGTGAAACGAACTTATTCACCTTAGGTCATATCACAGAGAAAGTGACCTCATAACGACATTACTTATTTTCAAGCTTGAGCTTCTAAATTATCACTCAGATAATTAGCTTAAAAATTTTCTCATCTCCCATTAACACAAAGTAATGGAGGCGATTGCCCGTGTGAGAGGGCCAATCATTCACTGTCCGACATACTTCTCATACTAACTAATAATATATTTGTTTAAACATGTATCAACATAATAACATGTAAGCATTGAACACAAATATCAATGAGTATTAACATTAGTAAACATTATTTGGGAAAAAATACATATCATAATATGTAAGCACATTAACATCTACGCAATCCCTGAGTTTTTACATGTCTAACAAGACATCTCTAGGAACAGGCTTGGTCATAGGATGTGCTATCATTTCTTGCGTAGAAATGTACTTCATGTTTACCTCTTTTCGTGCAACTATGTCTTTCACAAAGTTATATTTGGTATCTATGTGTTTCGTTTTACAATGGAATTTTGGATCTTTGGTGTAGGCTATCGCTGCTTGCTTCACTATCACAGTTAACGAATACCGGACCAGAAGCTTCATTTGATATACCCAAATATCCAAGAACCTTTTCAACCATACAGCCTCTTGTACTGCAGATGAAAAAAGCCACAAATTCAGCCTTCATTGTGGACAAGGCTATACAAGATTGTTTCTTACTGCTCCATGAAATGGCACCATTATTTAGTAAGAAAACAAAACCGGAGGTAGATTTTCTTTCATCTAAATCTCCTCCCCAGTCAGCATCAGTATAGCCTCGCAATGTAGATCATTTCCTTGATAGCACAATGAGTAATCGGCTGTCCCTTTCAGATACCTAAATATTCTTTTAACTGCTTTCTAATGTGCTAGTCCTGGATTGGATTGTTATCTACTTACCATTCCAACAGCGAAACAGATATCAGGTCTTGTACAACATTGCGTACATTTTAAAACTTCAACTGCATTTGCATAAGGAACTTTTCATTTGTCCTTTTCCAGTGGAGTTTCAGGACCAATCTACGACTCAAAGCTTCAGTTTTTGTGATAGGAGTATCAATGGGTTTGCAAGCATGCATTTGAAAGCGTTCAAGAATTTTCTTTATATATGACTCATGTGAAAGAGATAATAAATTCTTTGAACGATTTCTTGAGATCTTGACCCAAGAATATATGCAGCTTCACCCATATCTTTCATCTCAAAATTAGATGATAACCATTCTTTAATGTGTTTTACAAACTCCTTATCATTTCCAGCTATAAGTATATCATCCACGTACAATGATAAGATAATGAACTTATCTTTATCTCCCTTGGTGTACACACAATGATCCTCATTTATCATTGTGAAATCATTCGAAACGATTGTATTATGGAATCGTATATATCATTGTCTAGACGATTGCTTGAGGCCATATATAGACCTTAAAAGTCTACATACTTTCTCCTTTTCATTTTCTTTTATGAAACATATTGGTTGTTCCATGTAGATTTCTTCATCAAGTTCTCCATTGAGAAAAGAAGTCTTTACATCCATTTGATGTAATTCTAGATCCATACTTGCTACTATAGCCAGAATCAAGCGAATTGAGGTAAACCTTACAACAGGTGAAAAAGTCTATTTATAGTCCAATTCCTTCATGTTGCGTATACCCTTTTTGCCACAAGTAGTGCTTTATATCTTTCGATATTGCCATCAGAATTACGCTTTATTTAAGAAACCATTTGTTCTTGACAGCTTTGCGTCTTTGGGTAGATCAACTAATTCCCAAACTTGGTTGGACCTCATTGACTCCATCTCTTCTTCCATTGCTTTCATCTTTTTCCTTAGCGGGACACTGAAGAGCCTCTCTTATGTTTCTAGGTCTTCATCATCTTGAGGTAGTATCATAAAGGTTCTTCTTCGATATCGAAACGACGTCGAGGAATACCTATACGATTACTACGTCGCAATTGGGATTCTAGTGGTGGAACTGATTCCTCACTTTCTATATTATTCTCATTTGAATCATGCACATTGCTCCCACTTGGAATATGTACATCACTCCCACTCGGATCACGTAAAGGAGATTTATGTGAAACTAATTCATCATCTTGAGATTCATGTGAAACAGATTCACCATGTTTTCTCAAACCACTCCCACTTGAATTAGGTAAACCGAGTGTTCACCAATCATGTGATCCATGTGATTCCGAGTTTCGTATAGAGATAAATTTTGACCCTATCTCTCTTGCTTAGGAAAATCATTTTCTAAAAAAGTGATATCTCGTGATTCAAATTCTGTCACACACCTCCACTTTCATATTCACCTATGCAAACATACCCTTTTGATTGTTCAGAATATCTTATGAAGATACTTTTTTTTCCTCTTGGGCCTAACTTTCCATGTTCGTGAGAACACACATGAACATAGGCCGCACAACCCCAAGGTTTTGGAAAGTGAATATCTGGTTTACGACCTGTCCATAACTCATATGGTGTGGTGGACACAGATTTTGACGGCACTCGGTTAAGTACATATGTGGCAGTTAATAATGCATCACCCCAATAGGTTATAGGCAATTTGCTTGTGCCATCATAGACCTAACCATCTCAAGAAGAGTTCTATTTCTTCTTCCGCAACACCATTTTGTTGAGGAGTAGCAGGAGTAGTCAACTGACGACTAATTCCTTTTTCATCACATAATTCTCTGAACTGATCAGATAAATACTCACGACCACGGTCAGTGTGTAGTGCTTTAATTTTCTTGTCCAATTGATTCTGTTAAATTCATAAATTTCTTGAAACATTCTAATGCTTCGGATTTATGAGCAATCAAATAGACATAACCAAAGCGAGTTAAATCATCTATAAATGTGATGAAATAAGATGCTCCATGCCTTGCCTGACATTCATTGGACCACAGATATTTGAATGGATTAATTGTAATGGAAATTCTGCTCTAGTCCCTTTTCCAAATGGTTTTCTCGCAGTTTTTCCTGCCAAGCAATATTCACAGGTTGACAATTATACCTTCTCAATATTTCCCAGAAAGCCTTCTTTGGCCTAATCTGTTCATTCTTTGCTGGCAATGTGGCCAAGTCTAGCATGCCACACAGTTATATCACTATCATCACTGACAGATGAAGTGAGTAACAAACGAAAAACCGGAATTATGATTAAATATTCAACATTAATACAATAAAACCATCAAGAAACTAACCAGAACCATAGTGTTGTACTAAGTACAAATCAACACCAACTTTATGGAGTTCAAATTGAAACCTAAATTAACCAAAACCCACACCGAAACTAACATTCCGACGAATTTGTGGAGCAAACAATACATCATGTAGTAGTAAAGTTTTTCCACCATGCATGACTAACTTGCATGTTCCTATTCCTTTGACTTCAACCCGTGTGAATTGAATTGCCAACATATATCCACTTCACCCCAGGGTGAAATTCGTCGAAATTCCACGAAGGATCTCTATCCTTCGCTACATGGTGTGGCTCATGAGTCTACAGTCCACAAAGGATTAGATTCAGTTAGAAAATTGAACTTGAAACACATATTTCATTAAATATGCCGAAAGGTATTCACCTTTTTTGGCTCAGTGTAGTCACTAGCAAAGTTACCTTTCTTACCACAGTTAAAGCATTTATCCTTTGCCATGTTTTCTTTTTGGTAGGACGTTTTCCTTTCCCATGTTGATTGGTTTTCTGTTTCTTTTCTGGCTTGGAAGAATTTTGTTCTTTTCCGAACTGGACACCCACCACACTAATTTTCTTTTCTTCTTAAAAACCCCCAGGTGCTAGTTTCATTCATATACACTTCAATATTTGACTTAGCTGCCGCAAGTCGGTCGCTTCTAATTCAAGGTGACGTTTAGCATCATTAAAGGTTTTGATGCTCTCATTGTGGGTCAATGCATCTTCATATGCTCCCAGTTATTTGGAAGAACGATGTTTATGACGCTTGGACTTTCTGTTCATCTGTAAGAACATGTCCAGCATCTGCCAGTTCAGTAATCATGTTTGACATTTGCCTCAAGTGTTTTGACATAGTGAACTCAGGACGTTTCTTGTATGTGTCAAACTTGATTGTCTTGACCTTAGTTTGGTTATAGATGTACTACCAAACTTTTCAGCTAGTGTGGACCACTGTCCTTAGCCATGTCATATTTCCCGAACTCTTTCATTAGGTCATTATCCATACTGATCAGCAACGTAATGCGGGCAATGGAATTCTTTTTTCTTCCAGGCCTCATAACCCTCACGATCTGTCTGTGTTGGGCTGTAATGCCCTGTTCAGGTTCATCCATGCTCATTTTCAAAGTTTCAAGACCCTCTTGTTCTTCTAGCATATATTGGATTTTCATGCTCCAAATTTATAATTATCGCCATTTAATTTCTCACCCTTGTTGAGTTCAGCAATAATTCTTTATTGCGGAAGCCATTAAAAACACAAAGTTTCTACATACATTCATCATGAATGCACAACTTGTTACTACTTTGTCTTATTTTATCATGAAAGAACTTATGTTTAAAGCTTTTTCTCGGAGGTTAGAGTCAAAAGTCCACTATGTGTCATCATCATC
>SKCR01028876.1:0-119642 GCA_019454045.1 Zanthoxylum bungeanum
GGGAATGGGTTGCAGACTTCAGGAAGGGAGTTAAAGCGTTACATACAACTCTTGAATGGAGTACAACCTCGAGAATGGGGTACAGACTTCGTGAATAGGGTCGAACCGTCATAGACAGCTCCGGGAATGGAGTAGAGCCTCGAGAATGAGGACAAAATAACATATGGCTCTAGGAATGGGGTGCAGACTTCAGGAATGGGGTTGAAGCGTCATAGACAACTCTAAAATGGAGTAGATCCTCGGGAATAGGGATAAGAGATCGAAACGACTCATAATCGATCGAAGCATCGGGGTCTAAGGGTCCATCAACTCTAAAAAAGCTACGTATCGAGATCGAAGTATCTTACCACCGATCAAAGCATCGGAGGGCCTGAGGGCCTATCAATCAACAAGCAAACTGTTACAAGACCAGGTAAATCTGGTGACACCCGACAAACCAGGTAAGTAGAAATGCATATGTAGGAGTGAAGCAGGGTTTACCGCTATAGCCCACGGGGGACTAATCGGGGAATAAAGGAGTTGCCACCCAATATAAGACACTGTGAATTATTTATGACCGCACTACACCCCTCACAAAGTCCGACCTTAAACCTGTTTGGGTTTGGAATGGTCTCTTACTGATGTCAGTATAATATACTGGTTCAAAAGAGGATCCACATGTCTTATCATGCAAAAATCACACAGAATCGATTATATTTCATGCAACAAGCAATCATCAATAAAAAAAATTATAAAAGAATAAATTATAAAATGTCTAGAAATCATCAAAGCAATAAAGATATGAAATAAACATATCTTTCTGGACAAATATTTTTTTATACAATTAATGTTCGGCTAGATATACATGGTCGGACATGCTGGATGTCTGGCCAGATTTGCTATATAAACCTGAAAGATCAAAAATAGATCAAAAATATAGAATTATATCCAAATGACAGCCATGACAACATCATAAATGGTTAGATCATAAACAAGGCAGTAACAGTAGTAAATAAACAATTAAAGAAAACATAAGCGGGATGATAAATATAAATGCACGACCACACACGTTTGTTTTCATATGGTACATGGAGTAGTATACATCGTGCAAACCATATTATTGTCCATTCAGAATCGGCTATGGAATCTACATCCAGGTTTCCATCATATATACCACGGAACACATATGGCTGGATATAGCCAATTAGCCACCGGATTTTCTATGTGACAATTGTATGTCCGACCGGATATATGGCGTTAGTTCAGTAAACTAAAAAACATGAAAGTAAAGATTTGGGGACTTCAAGTCGTACTTCAAACGTTACTTACCTCCGAGAACACCTATAAAAATTTTAGGATTGTTATTGGATCTTTTGTTGGAGTAAAGAGATTGTTACTATTTTTTGGTATTTTTCTGTTCCAATAAGAAGTCTCATTCTTTGTGTGTTTTAATCATTTTTTTTAATAGTGAATATGAGTTTGGTTAATAAGGAAAAGATCTCACCTATTAAGGAAATTGGTTAAGAATGAAAGTGAGGTTTTATGGAAATTATTTAAGAAGGAAAGAGATCGAATACTTCTGTAAAACTGGAAATGCAACGCATATTCGACCAGACTTATAGTATGTTCGGTCGGATACTGTGGTTTTATGTTCGACTGGACATAGGTGATATTCAACCCGGGTTTTAGCTGTTCTCTTGGATCTTCCAGGGTTTCTTTCCCTTCCAGCATTAAACCTTACAACTTTCCTAAACTTTTCAGGTGTGTTCTCATAAGAGATTCATCATCGAGCTATGCGTAAAAATACAGTGTCTACATCATGCATAACTCGATAGACTTGTCATTGTCACACAATGCACAAGCCTACCAAAGTGGGGGTGACTGTAGATATTGTATTTTTATACATAGGCCTATGACGAGTCTCTTATGGGGGCACCACATGAAGATTTGGAAAGTTGTAAGGATAAATGCTGGAAGGGAAGGGAACTTTAGATAACTCCGAAAAATAGCCAAGTCCATGCCGGACATCACCTATATCCGGCCAACATTTTCTCAGTCCATAATGTCTGGCCGGACATATATTGAAAAACCTAAATTTGGCCGAACATATGACAAGGTGTCAATGAGTGTGCAAATTATCGATTACTGGAATCACGAGATCTAATTAATGTCTGACCGAACATATATCAAGCTGTCAGCAAGTGTGTAGATTGTCAATTACAGAAATCATGAGATTTGATTAATGTTCGACCGACCTTTCTTTTGAAATAAAATATACGGCCATACATATATCATGTTGCAGCTGACAATGCAAGGAGGTGCTTTCGGAGTCTATTACACCTAAGATAATACCTGAGGGTTCCTTGATCTTTATTTTCATCATATTCTACACTTTTATATTTCTAGTATGACACAATATCTCCGACCAGACTTGATATGTGTCTGGCCGGACATGCGCAATTGTCAAAAATGTCCGGCCATATATGAAAACATACGGCTAGGCTTTTCCAAAGTCAGGCGGAATAATATGCACCTATTATTCTAATTATTATTATTCAGTATTTTTTATTATTGTTTTCTCTGTTTTACATTCGCTTTTATTATTGCCATGATATTTCTAGTTCTTTATTAATCTGTGAATGCATGTCTCTACGTTTCTATCTTTCTGATTCATATAGAATATCCTGCCAGACTCATGATATGTCCAGCCGGGCTTCCCCGAAGTCAATGAGACATGTACTATATCATGTTTACTTAATATTTTATTACTACTGCATTTGGTTTACAGTCGATTTATTATTGCTATGTCATTACTATTTTGTTATTACTGTGGACTATGCATGATTCAATATTTTCTGTCTTTCTGGTTTGCAAAGATTATCCGGCCATATATGAAATATGTCCAACCGAACATCAAGTACATGAAAAATGTCCAACCTGGCTTCAGAGATATATGCTTTGTTCTGTTTAACTATTATTATTTTATTATTTTAATAATTTTTGGACATTTGTAACTATCGACTTTGATAGTTTTTATCATTAATGATTGTGCTCATGTATGTTTAAAATTATTATTGCATTATAATACATATCTATACCTCTTTTAAACTTGAATATTATACTGGCATCAATAAGGGACCATTCTGAACCCAAATGGGTTTAAGTTCGGCCCTTGCGATGGGTGTAATGCGGCCTTAAATCATTCTCATGTCTTATACTGGGTTGCGCTCCATCATTCTTTGGTTAATCCCCTGTGGGCTATCCATACTCTCTACGGGGCTGCAAGCCCAACAATATTATGGTCGCCGACATTATAGATATAAAGGTAAACCCTGCTTCGCTCATACAATCACCAAAAAGGGTGAGAAGAAATAACATAAAATTAGATTCTGACTGTTTCTAACCTAAAACCTTAGTTTTGAAATCATGTTAAAATTTTACTTAACAAGGTTTCTTGGGTGATACAACAAATTTGGTTCAAATGTCACTAATGTCATCATTTGTTTATATTTTCAAAAAGTGGTTCAAAATATAAGCTAAGATATAACAAAGAAAATAAGCTAAGTTATTCCAAACAGAGAAGCTGCATGAACCAACCCTTTTTCTTTATTTATTCGTTCTGGTGTTTACACCACACAGCACAATGTGCTTTCAAGTTTGACTTTTTGTTCCCTTTAAATATGTACCTAATCTGAAACCACTCAAAGATAATTTAAAAAATACATCTTCTGGAACGGAAATCAGAACTTAATGTATTTGACAGATTCCTGAAAGGGAATCAAGCTGGCAATTCAAAATATATATAAATGGAATCAAATGGATGGTTTAAGGCATTTAATACTTGATTTGGAATATTCTCCTCCTTGTTCTTCTGGACCCAAATCACACTTTGACTAAGAATGAAATGTGTGAATACGATTTGAGATATTTCATTTTTCAGTCGAATAGAAAGAGCAATAATTCCTATGCGCCCATGTGCAGAAAAAAAGTTTCTAGATAGCCACCATACCCACTGTGGCAAAACAATATAATTTACAATTTCATGTACAAAAAGTGCAAAAACAAATTAACTGTTCCTCAAAACATTTTTCAATAACTTTACGTAAATGGAAAACTATACCAAATCTGAATTCAATCTCTCTCTACATTTAATTTCCTCAACATCTTCATGGTAATGGCGAATGAGATAGTGGCCTCATTGGTAACCCATGTCTTTCACCAAGGGAGAGACATGGGTTCGAGTCCCCACAAAAACAGTGGGGACTCAAATCTTCCTCTTTAGGAGGAAGAAGTTCTCCTATATGGGAGTTGATTCTCAAGCTGTGTCTTGGCTGATTTAGAATTTGTAAGTCTCGAGCTACGTCTCGGTTGATTTCTGGGCAATGCTATAATTGTATGTATCTAAAATCTCAATTGATAGCATATTGTAATATGTGTAATTTGTAATAATTCAAAAAACATCTTCATGGTAATGTTTTTTTTTTTTTTTTAACTTTCGTGGTAATGTTGATATGGGCTACACCAAGTTTGTTTCCCATCACCAGTTAGGCCTTCTTATAGATGTAACCTTGATCACCAAGTTTTGAAACTTTCGTGGTAACGAACGCTCCATTGGTGCATGAATAATTGGAGGATAGCTTAATAGCTAAGTAATTAAATTGACTGACTTGATTATTTTTATTTCATACTCTTGCCTTGCACTCCAAGGCAGTGTGGGTGAGGACTAATATATTTATAACTGAGGTTATTTATATTTTATTAGTAAATTTATTGTAAAATAATAATTATGTACGCCAATTTTGAAATATCATATTTTATTATTAAATTTATAGTAAAATAGCATATATATATATTATATATATATATATATATATATATATATATATATATATATATATATATATATATATTTGGAATTGTTAGAAACCCCGCCGCCAACCACCCCTTCCGGGCTTAAGCGGAGTAGGTAAAACCTCTGGCTGTCTCAAACTCTTACAAGAAACGCACTCACTGGATTCGAACTCATGACCTCAAGATGAGATCTTGAGCCCTACACCACCAAGTCACGCACATTGGGGACATGGCTCGATTGACCTTAATGCTAAAATACAATAGTCAACTAACTGTCTGTTAGTTAACTATCAATTAATTTAGTTGACCTTAATATTAAACTATAGCGGTCAATTTGTTGGTACCAGGATTTTGATGATGCCTATGAAGCAAAAATACTCGAAGATAACAAGCTCAAAGACAAGAAGACTTTGGCAAAGTTGATCAAATTTAGCGACTTGATTTGAATTGTGTCAAAACATCTAATTATTAGAGAATCAAGTTCGATGAGGCCAAAGAAGCAAAAATATGACGATGAAGCTAAAATGTTGATGAAGAGGAAAAATGAGCTAAAAGATGATCAAGAGAGCAAAGATGATGAAAAAACCAAAGTAAGAGGCAAGCAAGATGAAAATCAAATATGATGATTAAAAACTAAAACCGGTTGTAAGTGAGTTTATTAAAATATTTTAAAGTTCTTAGGAATCATATATTTTACATCACCTACATTTAAACTAGTGTATCATGCTTAAGAAATCATTTGCACATTATTTGCACACAAATGAATTTCAATGCATCTAGTACATCTGAAAATAGCTTTCACAAATTAGTAAATGAATGAATTAAATTTCAAATGATATACTGTTAAATAGATATGTGCCTCTAGGTTGCTACAAATCAAGCAGAACACAATTCTGATATCTAGAACTAATGCTATAGCCATATTATTATAACATATTCAGGGATGAGCGTTTGTGCAGACCTGTCACTTTAGTAAAATTTCATAAAATTCATCTTAAGTTTTTTTAGGGTGAATGTCATATAGATGATAGCTCTATGTGTCTAGTTTATGTAAAGGTTTACTGAGTTTAATTTGAAATTTTCTAGAGTAAGTTATGGCCAAAATACTGAGTGCTATTAGGATTGCTACAGTATACCGGCATACCGATCATGAGAAATAGTTACCGGAACCGACATACCAGTCCCATACTGGTGAAGACCTGAAGTTTACACACATTCTGGAACTAGGACACTATATACCGGTGTCCATATTGGTTAGCATATCGGTCAAGCGTGAATTTGAACTATAACAACTATAAACGGCTAGTTTTATGCAAAATCTATAAATTGGATATTTTTCTCACTTCAAGCACACCTCTTGCACATATGTTCATCTTCTAAACATGTCAAAATACTCTTAAGAGTTTACAAATATCTTCAAATCCTTTTATCTCTCAAATCAAATTTATAAAGCTCATTAAATATTCATTTTCATTTATTCATTAGAGAACTTATTACATTGGAGTATTTCTCACACTTGCAAAATCTTTGTAATACTTATTTGTGAGAAATCTTTGTGCTTATTTGTAAGAAATATTTATATTTCAATTTCTTCATCATTATATAAGAGTTTAGGGCCTTGAAAACACAAAAATATAAACTATGAGAGTTGGCAAAAACTTAAGGTGTGTGAAACTCGTTGAAGCATAAAGTTAGGGAGCCTTAGAAGAAAACCACATTGGAGGTTAGGAAGTCTTGGAATAAAATCCTAAAGGTTTGAGAGTGAGCCCGGAAAACTCTTGATGTAAAATATAGATTCATTTTACATAGTGGAAAGTTTCAAGCATGGCTTGAAGTAGTGGACATAGGTAAGAAGTTAACTGAACCACTATAAATCCGATGTAAATTTTTCTATCCCTATCTCACTTATTTATTATAATTTTTATATTATTTTTTCATATCATATATTAGACTTGTCATTATTAAAATTAATGTCGATAATCACTTTTGGACAATTAAAGTAATATCGATATTTTATTTATTCTTTATAATTTATAAATTAATTATATCTATTATTGAATATATTAATTGTGGAAATTGAATTCTAAACATAATCGGTAAAGTTATTAATTAAGTAGCTTAATATTGGAAAAAAGATTAATTTCGCATTATTTATTAATATACCCAATTCATCCCCCCTCCCCCTCTTCGGTGTAATTGCTATTTGATATTGCTTGTAGGAACTTATATAATTAACTGTCAACTAATATTTTAATAGAAAAATAGTAAAATATTATTTTGCTATATGTCTAATAATAAAATGTAATATTTCAAAATTTATAATACTATATTATTATTTTTATATAAATTTAATAGTAAAATGTAAATAACCTTATATTTTATGTTTACGGATGCAAAAAGAATCCCTCTAAAACGGTGAAATGAGATACAATTTTGTTAATTTTTTTGCTAGAGAGAGTGAACCAAAAGGAATTAAAAATACCTAATTAAGAGTTCAGAGTTGTTGATGGTGGTTTTTCACCCCGAAAAATATTCAAATACCGAGGAGGGGTGTAATAGGTATTGTATTTTGCCAAAAATGGATGATAAAGACCCAGGCCCGGAAAGACAGAAGAGGTTTGACAGAGGAGCCCGACCGCATGATCCATAGAGGATCTTCCAATGATAGAATCTGTTGAAGGCATGACAAACATTGATGTCGACCCGATCTCATGAAGAAGCGATGAATTTGGGGTTTTCTTGAGATTTGTTAAAACCAACCCGATGAAGTACATATATGTCAACCCAACCTAGTTGAGAGAGATAAATGGAGCTTTGATAGTATTATATGTCTTGATATGACCACTCGAGGAATGCAGATGAGATCACAGGTCGACTTATATTGGAATCATGTGACGTATGTCATAGGTGAGAAGATAATCTTCTAGAAGGCTAATGATGACCGTGGAAAAGCAATAGTTCTCATTGAAAGTAGCCATTGCCAGTCGCCATAGGTCGATGCAGTGGTAGGGAGGTGGAAAAGCAGAGCCGCCACAGGTCGCCATAGGTCGGTGCGGTAATAGTGAAATGGGTTGTTCTGATTGGTCAATTTAAGGGTAGTTGAGGAAATATGTGACGATAATGATGTCAATGTGACATGGGATGACGTCGGAGATGGTGGAATAGTTAATTTAGAAGCCTATATAAAAGGGTTGAAGTCTCAGATTCAAGGGTTATCATTTTTTGCATCTCACAACTTGTAAAAAGCTAAGAGCTTAAGAACTAATATAGAGAGAGAAAGTTGGTCAATCACCCAACCCCTTAAGAGAATTGTATCAGGCTTGTGTAAGACCCGGTGTATTTTTATCACTTTTTCATTTCTCCATTGTAGCTCGGGTCGGTCTTGACCCCGAACAGTAATAAAATACTCTCATTTTTCTTTTGTAGACATAGGTATGAGCCACTCTCCGTAGAACCACGTAAACTCTGTGATTTATCTATCTGATTGATAAGTTTGATTTGGTTCCCAAACAGCCAAACAAATTCACTGCTGATGGAGGTTATTCGAAGGGTAAATTTCCTATTTTGCCATTTGAACAAAAAACAACTGTCGATAAGACTATTTATTAACATATTTTTAATCAATGTGATGACACGTGATTTTTATTAGACATGTATTTCTACTGATTGTTTTTGGTAACTAGGGTGTCTGGGCCACACACACCTCAACCAATTCCTGGGATCTGTGCCCCGTGTCTTCAAAAGTTTCCCAACACATATCAAGGGTAGTTGAGGAAAGTTGTGATGACAATGATGGTAAGGTGACATGGGATGACGTCGGAGACAGTGGAATAGTGAATTTGTAAGCATATATAAAAGGGTTGAAGTCTCATATTCAAGGGTTGACATTTTTTGCATCTCACAACTTGTAAAAAACTAAGAGCTTAAGAACTAGTGATGGAGAGAGAAAGTTGGTCAGTCACCTGACCCCTTAAGAGAATTATACCAGGCTTGTATAAGACCCGATGTGTTTTTATCACTTTTTCATTTCTCCATTGTAGCTCGAGTCGGTCTTGACCCCGAGCAGTAATAAAATATCCCAATTTTTCTCTCGTGGACATAGGTATGAGCCATTCTCTGCCGAACCACGTAAATTCTGTGATTTATCTATCTACTTGCTAAGTTTGCTTTGGTTCCCAAACAACCAAACAAATTCTGAGAGAGGTTATTCGAATGGTGAATTTCCTATTTTGTCATTTGAACGAAAAACAGTCGTCAACAATACTATTTATTAACATATTTGTAATCAATGTGATGACACGTGATTTATATTAGACATGTATTTCTACTTATATTTTTTAGTAACTAGGGTGTCTGGGCCACACACACCTCAACCAATTTCCGGGACCTGTGCCTAGTGCTTTCAGAAGTTTCCCAACATATATCAAGGGTAGTTGAGGAAAGTTGTGACGACAATGATGGTAAGGTGACGTCGGAGATAGTGAAATAGTAAATTTTGAAGCTTATATAAGGAGTTGAAGTCTCAAATTCAAGGGTTATCATTTTTTGCATCTCACAACCTGTAAAAAACTAAGAGTTTAAGAACTAGTGATAGACAGAGAAAGTTGATTAGTCACCCGACCCCTTAAGAGAATTGTACCAGGCTTGTGTAAAACCCGATGTGTTTTTATCACTTTATTTCTCCATTGTAGCTTGAGTTAGTCTTGACCCCGAACAGTAATAAAATACCCAAATTTTTCTCTCATGGACATCGGTAGGAGCCACTCTCCACCGAACCACGTAAACTCTGTGATTTATCTATATGTTTGCTAGGTTTACTTTAGTTCCCAAATAACCAAACAAATTCACTGCTGAGAAAGGTTATTCAAATGGTGAATTTCCTATTTTGTCATTTGAACGAAAAACGACCGTCAACAAGATATTTATTAATATATTTGTAATCAATGTGATGACACATGATTTTTGTTAGACATGTATCTATACTGATTTTTTTTTGTAACTAGGGTGTCCGGGCCACACACACCTCAATTAATTTCTGAGACCTGTGCCTCGTTCCTTCAGAAGTTTCCCAACACAAATCAATGTAAGTCGTTGTCTTTTTACACCATGGGACATGGCCCCAAAGAAATGCATCTAGTGAGATTCGAACACTAAACTTGAAATTGAGCAAACCACTCAAACACAAAACCTCTACCACTAGAGAAAATCTACAATACAACGAGGTATCACGTCATCTGTGCAACAATCCAATAATCAATTGCCACATGTGTTAAAATATTATAAAACAACTAAAAATGGGTATTAAATCATATATGTCATTTACTGTTTTGTTGGTGATAACATGTCACCCATACCTCCGTTGCACAAAAAAATTACTCATATCACTGAGGCAACCCTTTGGGATTTATTTTTACTGACTTTAATATAAGGTTTTGGATATATTTATTATCACCATGATTTTCACAAGACTATAAAATAAAGGTGAGTAGTGTTGTTTTCCGTTTTCTGTTTTCCGTTTTCCATAAGGTGGGCTATAAAATTTAAATTAATTTTTCATCTCAAATTTCTTCCAAAATTTGACACGTGTGCCCGTAAATAAAAGACTTGAAAATGAATTAGCCTAACTTATTTTTGTTTGAGTTAGGGTAGAGCTTACATTTATGGGAATTGAGCAAATATTTTATCATAATTCCATATAAAAATTCAAATTCAAATTCTATCTTTACTATATCACTTATTTTTTTTTAAATTGAACTGAATTATGATTATGATTTTCTCACTTTTGTTTTAAAAGGTAATATAATAATATTTTGCATTTGTAATTTTTTGATTTGAAAGTGAATATAATTATTAAGTGGATTTGTTATAAATTTTATTGTGTGTTTTCTATTTTTGAAAAAAAAAATATAATATGTTTTCTTTTTCACTAGAATTAAAAAGGTGTTTTTTATTTTAAGAAAAAGTTTGGATTGTAACACGAAAACTCACACATATGACTATAAGTAGACCGAAGCACTGATGAATAGTTCGAGTTTGACTCGCATTTGGTTTGGTTCGAAATCGATTCATTTAATAAATGAACTACTCGAATTTGAAAATAATAGCTTGACTATTAAACAGAACGACTCGCAAATGTAGTAAGTATAGTGTCATTAAACATAAAACAAACATGTTGTTATCAATCAAATCCAGAAACAAAAAGTAGATCTAGCAAACCCTAAAACTTTATATGTAAAGAAAACCTGGAAAATGATGAATGCAGTGATCCGAGTCGAGATAAATCTCTGTCCTTAAGAACTTATCAGCCTTGTCTCGGTGCTCTACAGATTTGTGGCTAATGTTCTCCCAAGATAACCCAGATTCCTCGTGTTCAATGGGAACACCTTAACAAGATCTCGAACTTGGTAATGGTGGAATTCTCTCTCTGACTCAAAACCAAAATGAGACTCAAATTTTATGGACACAGTTCGGATTTCTTTCTGTGTGTATTAAGGAACAAGAGTGCTTCCTTTTATAAGCAAGGAATGGTGCCACAAGGGCACCCTTAGGGTTGGGGTGCAACCCTCTCCAAAGGGTTGTACCCCTCATATGCACCCCTTGGAGCATAAGACCATTTTACACACAAATGAAGGACATGTCCTTATGAGGTACCATCCAAAGGACATGTCCCTCCTCCATCCAAACATTATATGAATTGAAGAATTTAAAACAATCCCCCACAATTCTTCAAATTTTCATGCAGACACTTGAGAGAGTTTCCATGAACTAAAGCTGCATCGAAATAGGTAGCTTTCGCCTTGAACCTTTCCTAGTGAATGACAATCGGATTTACTTGGAAAACCAGTGACCTATAGTCTTGAATTGTTCTACCGTTGGTGTAATTTAAGACAATTGCCATCACACAACTTTACTTCGACCATTTTCCCGTTCTACGGTTGTGTTCATTTGGGCCCTGAACAACGGTCCTGGATTCATCAAGTACTTTAGGGTAACCCGCCTTTAAAAGTTCCCATGGAAGCGACCTCACTTCTTACTTGAAATGGGTGATCTACTATGAAGAGGTAATCTGCTTTTACCCCCATTAGGACTCATCTCCTAATATAGTTATCATTAAAAGCCTTAGTTTATCCTAACATTGACAGACAGCACTCTGCGTCATTATCAGAATGGGAAAGAGTACAAAACTCTTCAGTGCTTGTTTTGAATTGCACAAATTTTCTGTTGTCTCTTTTGAACCTAGATCTTAGGATCTCCAGTCAGTTAGGTTGGGTTTCCACAGTGACAATTCTTAGATTATAGGCTTCAAGCTCATTCCCATCGATGACTTCTCAACTTGCTCTCTAGGTAAGCCTTTAGTTAGTGGATCCGTTAGGTTTTCCTTCGACTTCATATAATCGATCATTATTATGCCACTTGAGAGCAGTTGACCTATGGTATTATGTCTCCGACGCATATGTCTAGACTTACCATTATACATTGTATTTTGGGCTCTCCCAATAACCGTTTGGCTATCACAATGTATGCTAATCGCTGGCACCGGTTTGGGCCAACTAGGAATATCCTTCAGGAATTTTTTAAGTCATTCTGCTTCTTCCGCTGTTTTGTCTAATGTTATGAACTCTGATTCCATAGTAGTCCGGGCAACACAAGTTTGCCTCAAGGATTTCCATGACACGGCTACATTACCAAGTGTGAAAACAAATCCACTCGTAGATTTGGAATCCACTATATCAGACATCCAGTTAGCATCGATGTATCCCTCTAGAACAGCAGGATATCTCTCGTAATGTAGCTCATATTTTGAAGTTTCTCATACCTTAAAACTCTTACTATGGCTTTCCAGTGGTTATGTCCTGGATTGCTAGTATATCTGCTAAGTCTGCTTACAGCTTGAGCGATATCAGTTCGTGTGCAATTCGTGAGATACATCAGACTTCCGATGATCCTCGAATACTCTAATTACGATACGTTTGAGCCAGTATTCTTTGATAGAGGAAGAGTTAGGTTAGCTACTCCCAAATCTTTCATATCAAATTTGTTAGATAACACTTTCTTGGTAGACTGAATCAACTCATGATTATTACCAATTATCAGCATATCGTCTACATAGAGACATACAATGACATACCATTTTTTGAGTTGATTTGGTGTACACACACTTATCACACTTATTGATTTTAAACCCATTTGACAACATATCTTTGTCAATTTTCTCATGTCATTGTTTAGATGCTTGTTTTAATCCGTACAATGATTTTACAAGTTTGCACACCTTCTGTTCTTATCCAGGAACATTAAACCCTTCTGATTGTTCCATGTAAATCTCTTCATCCAAATCACCATTCAATAATGTCGTCTTTACATATATTTGATGTATTTCAAGACCAAATATAGATGTTATGGCTATGAGCATTCTTATCGATGTGATACGAATCATTGGTGAATAAGTGTCAAAGTAATCAAGGCCTTCTTTTTGTCTATAACCTTTTATGACAAGCCTTGCCTTGTACTTATCTATTGATCCATCAGTTTTCATATTCCTTTTGAATATCCATTTGTAGCCCATTGGCTTACAACCTGGAGGAAGATCAACCAACTCCCAAGTATGGTTCTGTAGGATTGAATCAATCTCACTGTTAATAGTCTCTTTCCAAAGAGGTGCCTCCAGAGAAGACATTGTTTCTTTATAGCTATGAGGCTCATTTTCTAACAAGTATGTCAGAAAATCGGGACCAAACGACTTAGACGTTCTAGCTATTTTGCTTCATCTAGGTTCGATTGTCTCAACGTTTATACGTTGATCTGATTCTTGGTCAACCTAATCACTGTCTCTGACAGTATCAATCATTCTTTTGAGAGACTATTTTTTTGGCTTTCCTTACAAGGAAATGTCTCTTCAAAAAATGTTGCATTCTTTGACTCAATCATTACATTTGGATTGATGTCAGGAATCTTATACTTGTGTACCAAGAATCGATACGCACTACTGTTGCGAGCATATCTGATGAATATACAATCAACAGTTTTGGGCCATATTCTAACCTTCTTAGTTTTAAGAACCATTACTTTGGCAATTGGCAAGACACCCCCACATTTTCAGATTTTTGTAGGAAGGTACATAACCTTTCTGTAACTCATATGGTGTCTTGTCCAATCTCATGTGAGAAAGCTCGTTCAGAATATAGTTCACGGAAAGCAAGGCTTCCCCCCATAAGTTTTGGGGTAAACCAGAACTTGTCAACATGGCGTTCATCATTTCCTTCCACGTTCGGTTTTTACGCTCAGCAATCCCGCTTTATTGAGGAGAATAAGGAGCATCGGTTTCGTGAATAATTACGTGCATATAACAATATTCACCGAATGGTGAAACATATTCACCACCTCTATTACTCTTGATTCTTTGATTTTCTTGCCAAGTTGATTCTCAACTTCGTTCTGATAATGTATAAAGCTCTCAATAGCTTCAGCTTTGCTCCTCAGTAAATACACATAATAGAATCTTGTGTTATCATTGATAAAAGTGACAAAGTACTTTTTACCGCCTCTTGTTTGCACAATATTCATGTCACACACGTCAGTGTGTACAAGTTCCAAGGGTTCAGAACTTCATTCTATGATGTTCTATGTATTTTTGCTTCAACACATGCCTCACACTTATGTTGGATATCAATGCAAATTTAGGTATAAGGTCCATGTTAATTAATTTACGCATCGTATCATAATTAACATGTACTAACCTCTCATGCCATACATTTTGTGACTCAATAATATAAACAGAAGTTGTAGCTTTATTATTAGCACTGTGTCGATTGACATTCATTACAATTAATTTGAAAAGGCCCTCAGCGAGGTATCCTTTTCCTACATAGACATCATTTTTTGTCAATAAAATATTGTCAGAAATAAATACAAACCCGAGACTAAGTTCTTCCGAATATCTGGAACATGCAAACATTCTTATATGTAAGCTCCATTCCGGATATCATCTTCAGAACCATTGTGCCTTGTCCAACCACTCTAGAGGTAGACAAATTTCCCATAGTCAGATGATCACCACTATCGACCTTCTGATACGAGGATATCATCTTGCTATCAGCACAGATATGATGAGTAGCACCAGCGTCTACCCACCATTCTCTCGGATTCCCAACCAAGTTGGCTTCAGTTACCACTACTGAGAGGTTCATTTCTGAAATCTCATCAGTTAACTGCTCATCTTCAGCGACATAGGCCTCATTTTTCTTGCCCTTGTCCTGAGACTTCTTATTTCTACAGTCCTTTGTCATATGACCGCTATTTCCACAGTTGTAGCACTTCCCCTTGAACTTCTTGTTCCCTTGGGAAGAATCAGCTCCACTGTTCTTTCTCTTCTTGCTACTTTTTCCATCATCAACGATGTTGGCCTTAGACTCCATAGTCTTGTAGCTGGCTTTTTCGGACTTTCTATTGTCCTCTTCGATTCTCAATCAAACTTCAAGGTCTTCAAGGCTCATCTGCTTCTTTTTGTGTTTCAGATAGCTCTTGAAGTCCTTCCATGATGGAGGTAACTTTTCAATTATGATGGCAACTTGAAACGTCTCACAGAGTTTCATACCTTCATCCAGTATTTCATGAATGATCAACTGCAGTTCACCCAACTGAGACATCACCGTCCTTGAATCCACCATCTTGTAGTCCAGGAACCTACACACGACAAATTTTTTTGTCCGACATCCTCGGTTTTGTATTTCTTCTCGAGAGATTCCCAGAGAATCTTCGTAGAAGACATGCCTTGATACACATTGTACATGGTATTGTCAGGTCCACCCAAAATGTAGTTCTTGCACAAGAAGTCTCCAGACAGCCATGTCTGTTCTCGCAGTTCCTTGGCCGTTTCCAATTCACCCTCCACAGGACCCGGAGGATCCTTGAGGAAATTAGCCAACTGGAGAGTTGTCAAGTAGAACAGCATTTTGCTCTGCCACTGTTTAAAGTTTGCCCCCACCAAACTTTTCCGGTTTTCCTCCATGAGAGACCGGTACTATGATGTTTCCGCTTGGAAAAATCAACAGGGGACAATAAGTCTACAAAAGACAAATTATACAACGATCAACAAATGATCTTGTTCAAATGATATACCAAGTATCCACTTGTTGTTCTATTGGACAATAGTACCAATAAACACAAGTCCTTGAATTTCCGACTAAAGTTTCTTATGATAAGTAAATAAAGGAATATTCCCAGAGGACAATGGGGGTCCGGAGTAACCACTTAAATCTCTGACCACTTAGGCTCTTATCGTCTTTTTGACAGAATATTCTTTAAATACTTCCTCAATAGAATCTCTTAGCAATTCAATACTCAGCATTACACTTTTGATTTACAATACAATATTCGATATGTGTAGATATATGTGTATGTTGCAAACAAGATTGGATGGAATTACTTGTGTAATATTTACACTTTAAATTCTCGACCAAATATGCAACAGACAATTAGTTTTCAACTTTATCACTACGTGTATGCTTGTGATAATTGAACAACCTAATAATAACTTAAATCTATACTACCAAGATTATTGTGATTCAGTATATGATTAGCCAAGTTAATATTATTAATACTTGAATTAACCTAAGTCTTTGCAGTTTATAATAATTCCAGGACTAATTCGTTAGTGTCGCGTTCGTATCTACGTTCGAACGAGACTGTCCAGTGTGTGTACGTTCGTGTTGCGTTCGAGAACGAAGTTTTCTAGAGAGTTCACGTTCGTGTAGCGTTCGAGAACGCGTTCGAACGGAATAATTCCAGAGAGTTCACGTTCGTATAGCGTTCGAGAACGCGTTCGAACAGAATAATTACAGAGAGTTTGCGTTCGAGTTGCGTTTAAGACGCGTTTGAACGAACTAAGTCAGAAGGTCTGCGTTCGATTTGCGTTTGAAGACGCGTTCGAACGTTCTTATGAATTTTTAGATTTTTGCCTTCACGTTCGTCGGGCGTTCGAACGCCCTACGTATTTTTCATGCACATACAGTATTTTTCCAGAAAATTTTCTAACCTAGCATGCAAATTACTATCTAACAACATTAAAATGATAAGTTCTTAAGATTGTAGTAAGTATAGTGTCATTAAACATAAAACAAACATGTTGTTATCAATCAAATCCAGAAACAAAAAGTAGATCTAGCAAACCCTAAAACTTGATATGTAAAGAAAACCTGGAAAATGATGAATGCAGTGATCCGAGTCGAGATAAATCTCTGTCCTTAAGAACTTATCAGCCACGTCTCGGTGCTCTACGGATTTGTGGCTAATGTTCTCCCAGGATAACCCGGATTCCTCTTGTTTAAGGGGCACACCTTAACAAGATCTCGAACTTGGTAATGGTGGAATTCTCTCTCTGACTCAAAACCAAAATGAGACTCAAATTTTATGGATGCAGTTCGGATTTCTTTCTGTGTGTATTAAGGAACAAGAGTGCTTCCTTTTATAAGCAATGAAGGGTGCCACAAGGGCACCCTTAGGGTTGAGGTGCAACCCTCTCCAAAGGGTTGTACCTCTCATATGCACCCCTTGGAATATAGAACCATTTTACACACAAATGGAGGATATGTCCTCATGGGGTACCATCCAAATGACATGTCCCTCCTCCATCCAAACATTATATTTGAAGATTTGAAGAATTTACAACAACAAATGCTTGATTCGTCTCATTTTTTTGCTCACGAACACTATCTAAAATAGACTCAACTCAGATCGTATAGACATAACTCGACTTGATATTATAATGTGTGTATATGTGTCACAAACATTTGAATTTTGTAGAGAATTTATTTAAAATTTGAAGATTTGAATTTTGTAGAGAATTTATTTTTTAATTAGACGAGCTCGAACAACGCATTTAAAACTCAATTCGAGTTCGAACTCTTATAAATACTAATCGAGCTAAATTCGAATAGTCATTAGTAAGCTCGATTACACCATATTCAACACACTCTTTTCTATATTAATATAAGAACTCATTTACAATCCATTGACAGTAGTAAAACATAATAACTACTCGTCCAATTCAATTCACTAATTTAAAATTTGTGTTTTGACTTATGATTAAAAAAAATTTGTAATTAGTAATCTTGATTTTTTTTCAAAAACCAAGTTTTACAAAATTTATTTTTTTAAAAAAAATTTATTTAGCATCAAAATATTAAAAAAAAAAAAAAACATACCATATTTATTTTTTAGTATAAAAAAAATTACATAACATCATTTTATGAACCACATCACCATTTTTTTTTTTAATTACAGCATCAACCAGAGCATATATCAATAAATATTACTTAAATAAAGAGAGTATCATTATCCTTGAACATCTAATACAAATAATAATAATAATAGAATTAGGCAAATAATTTGGATTAAATCGAATTAAAATTTTGACCAAAATCAAATGAATCCCTAAATCGAATGATTACGAAACCGAACCGAAATTTGACAAAACTAAACCAGACCAGAAATACCCATCTTTTAGCAAATGTTAACATTTTTCTATGATTTATATATATAAGAATATTCACAAATTCTATATGAGATTATAGTGTTTATCATAATCAAATTGTTATATTTGTTTATTCTTCATCTCTTAAGAAAAATATATATAAGTGGAGATGATTGAATTAAATAAAAGATGAGATGTGATTAATTCATATAATTTCATATAATTGTATAATGTAGATTTCTAATTATAATTGAACAAATGCTCAAGACATATCAAAATGGCATATTGCACATCATGACTTTATCTTTTGCTATAAATGTCCAAACATAATTAGGGATGACAATGAAGAGACGAGGGGATGGATTAACATCCGTACTCATCCCAAAAAATCTTCAAATATCTTCATCCTCTTATAAATTTTTCAGATGATGAGATGGGGATCCCGATAATAAAAGAGTATCCTAAAGACCCGTGAATAACAAACGATTTTATATTATAATAAATTGAAGTCATTTAAAATGTATCCGTTAAACTCTTACATCATTAAAAAAAATAAAGCAAAAATATCTTAAAATTCGATATTATCTATTACATATATATATGAGATTTAAATTCGAGTTTTTCTATCTTTTTTCTAGGTTTATAACTTAATGAAATAAAGGATCTTTCATTAAAAAAATGACTATATACATATTAAATGATTTTCATTCAAATTTAATATACTTATCTACGGTTTATCTATATTTATAAATTTAATATACTTCTTATTTATATCTATATAAAATTGTAAATTATAATTTATAATTTATAAAACTTTAAAAATAAATAATTAAAAGTTAAATAGGTAATGGAGATGAAATGAGAATTTTACATAATCCAAATCCTTTCATTGAATAAGAAATTAGTATTAAAGTCCTTGATAAATTTTTTTTTCAATTTTTCGTCCTGATCCCAGCCCCAATTGGAGAGGACCCTTCCTCATCTACTTCGAGATTTATATCATGCTATATATAATCAAACTAAATCAAATTATCAAACCAAACCAAAATTTGATAAAAATCGAACTCAACTCAATGTCAACCCTTACATATTAGTATCTAACTTCAAACGTTGAGTAAATTTTGTCAATTTAATTAAACACCCTGCATAACTAGAAATTAAAAACAAAAAAAAAAATATATTTTTTCCACTTTTTTTAGAATTCTAAATTCACTCAATATAGTAAATCAAATTTACCAACAAAATAATGATTTTATGTACATATAAGTAACCAAGAAACCTCATCATAAACCAAATCCTTAAATTGAAAAAGCAGTTAAATTCCAGAGATATTTGCGATCAATGTAGGTTGGCTTTTCCCTGTTTGGTCTGGGTGGAATTACGAGGAAAAAGCAGGCGGCGTGAATTACTATGCGTTTAAAACAAGCAAACAGAAGCTCCTCAAGCATCAGCGCACACGTTATTCAAAACGAAGAAACGGCACACGCTGCCCCCATTCCAAACCCTAACCCTAATTTATCACATTCTCACCAGCCTTTTTCTTCAAGTCTCTTTTTGTTTTAATATAAATAGCCAATTTATCACTTCTATTACCCATTTCAATTCTCTCTCTCAATTACAAAACCCATTTCTCAATTTTCTTCTTTGAGCTTCTACATTTTTTTCAAGATTCAATCTTTTGATTCAAGAACCAAAACGACGACTCTTTTGGTTTATTCTTTTTTGGAATTAATTTGTGAAGAAGTTGTTTGTGAATGGTGGAAGCAATTTTGAATAGTAGTAATTTGATGCTCTCCCTTTGTGAATCAAGGGCGAGCTCACCTCTTGTTTTTGCATTTGGATCTTGCAAGGAAGGCTGGTACTACCGCTGCCTCGGCGTCGACCCATAAACGGCATTATTATTTTTTTTTTTGTTCTCTTTGAAACCCAATTAAAAATCTGATTTTTTCAATTAAAAAAAAAAACACAATTCAATATTTTGTTTAGATTTTAATTAATTTTGCGACAATGTTATTGTACAAGCAAAAGAAGAATCAATCTACCAAGGGCAAAAGATTCTTGATCAGCATCACCGTGGTGGGAAGCGCTGGCCCGATCCGCTTTGTGGTGAATGAAGAAGAGCTTGTTGCTGCTGTTATTGATACCGCTTTGAAATCTTATGCTCGAGAAGGGAGGCTTCCCGTTCTCGGCTCTAATCTCAACGATTTCTTGCTCTATTGTTCAAATGCTGAGTCGGGTGGTAAGTTATTCAATACCCTTCTCTTAGTTTTTGTGAATATCTTATAATTGAATGATTTTTAAGATTTGTATTTTGTTATATTTTGAAGACTTATCTTTGTGTTAATACAAATATATGAAATTTTGTTGATTCATGGGTATTTTTTTTTTCCTTTGCTCGTGTTCTTGTTGTAGAATAATTGTTTTTGAAGTGTTGAATGAGATATCTATAATTGAATATTCAGTTTAGATATTAATCACTTTGTCATAAAATGAAAAATTGAGAGATTCAACAGGATTGATTTAACTTTTTTGTTGATTCCATAACCCCGATTTTAATTGATTTTGATCAATTGCAGCACTGAGTCCTTGGGACACCATTGGAAGGCATGGAGTGCGGAATTTTATGCTGTGTGCAAGAAGCCACAAACTGAGAAAACAGCAGAGGGTGGAAGATTGGACAATGCCATTGCTCGTAGAGGAAGTGGAGGTTGGAAGTCATGGATTAATAAGTCCCTCATTTTTAAGATCCCTACCCATTAAATGATTTTTAACTAAATTAAGGGAAGATTCATCATTGATTCTAATGGTGAGTCTTCTCCTTAAATTTTATCTGGTTATGTTGAATTGAACTGTGTCTTGGTGGGTTATCATCGCTGTGTTATTGGCTTTTGTGTTTTTCTCTGTGTCAAGTAAACCTGAATCATCACAGGAAAATAAATGTAAACTCTTTTTGAGTTTTTCGACATGGAATAAAGTTGAATTCCTTCTTGCAAAGTTGCACTTGTGCGGACTATGGGAACTAGGCAGGATTTCTGCAAATTTGTTTGAAGTGGGTTCATTGAAAGCATGGCTATTTTGTGTTTGTGACATAAGCATTTGTTTTGTCTCTGATGAATGTAGGAGCAGAATCTAGGTTGGTAGATGATTATTCTTTGGACTGACTAGAATGTGAATGCATGTAGAATTATTTCTTGTTGAAAGATTATTATTATAATCGAGCTGAGACCTGACTCCTAATTAACTTTTTTAAGATTCATAATTTATGTAGATGGTCTGTGAACCAAACAAAGACACTTGTAATGTTTATAGTGACGAACAATTCATTGAGAAACGGATGGGGCTAGAGCTCCATTTGGCTTGCATAGGTGTGAAGGGTAGGTCCAATGTTGTGTTTTTATCAAACATTGAACAGCTCTTTATGAGCAATACTGTAATAGTTTTGTTTAATAGTATCAGTCATGAAACAGGGTAGCAAATGATACACTAACAAGCTAAGGTATGTGAATATTTATTATAATGGCCATCTGGAAGTTACCGTCGAAGGATGTTTTGGACAAATTGCATTTGAATCTTTTCATGAGTTTATGTTCTGGTGGATCCTCTCCGGAATCGAGTGTTTTTTATGCATGTCTCTCTGTGGTCAAAATCCTATTCCTTCGCTTCCGCTCACGAAGTTTTATTTGTTCATCTAAAAGATCACATGAGGAACTTGTTATGGTCTATCATGTAGAATAATAATAAGGATTTTCGATTGAATCTTAGAAATAAAATTCCGAGCTTTTGTTTTTTTGACTTAGAATTAGAGCAACCCTAATCAGCGTCATTTCTATTGCTGGTTGGGCATTTTGGACGTTAGAGTTTGAACAGTGTCACATCAAATTTAGTGTGATACTGTAGCAATAGTGCAGTGTATGTTTTTGCTTTTATTATTATTATTATTATTATTTTTTTTTTTTGCAGTGTAAATTTAACTTTTGAAGTATTGAATTGGAGAAGAATGAATTTGCACAAAATTTAAACTCAATAGTGAACTGGAAAAAGGTTGGTGGCATGTTGAAAATTTAACTAATAACAGTTGAATTGTTCAATATCAGACATCTTACTGAAGAATCTGCTTCATATTCCGTAGGTCAAGTGCAAGTAGCACATTTTCCATGTTATAAAATTTGTGTTGATCACCTACCTGGTCTTGGCTGCACAACTTTGAAGTATTATGATTTCACACGTGTATTTACGGGAGGAAAAATGAAAGTTTTGTTCATCAAAGATCTCAATTTTGGGGCCTCTCTGGCTAAGAAGGCATCATGTTAGGGATGGGAAATATGTCTCATCTGAACAGGATCTCCTACTTCGGAACTGTTAATAGACGAAAATCTCCACCATAGAACGAAATCGCCCTGAGACTAAAGAAAGAGCGAAGGGAAGAAGGGCGATGGACCAAAGGGCGACAAAGAGCGTGGGGCGATCGGACCAGCATTTAGGACGAAAACTCATGATGCGGTTACGTTTAGGACGAAAACCCATGATACGGTTACTTCCACGATCATGGCAGTTGGACAGTTTTCCTCCACAACCAAGCAGTTGAGACGCGCAGCTCAGCGGTTACAGGCACGATCCAGCAACTGCAGGGAGATAATGGAACCACTTAAAACGGTTGACAAACTTCACTATAAAAGCTTATCTATGCCAAGAGAGAAGCCCAATGAAAATGAAGACTCAAATGAGCATATTTTTATTTTTCATTTCTTAGATTGTAACTTTAGGACTGTAAATTGTGTGATTGCGCCTCTTGGAGGTTTATTCACTCAATCAAACGCCTCTTGCTGGGACTTTGTCTCAGGAGGTTTGAATCTTACACGCTCTTCTTTCTTCACGCATAAAAATTGCGCAAACAGTTTTTGGCGACCACAGTGGGAGAATTGGTGTAAAGAGTGGAGATGCCTCCAAAAAGAAACGCTCAAACTGGCTCAACTGCGGAGGAATGAGGACTGGAGCAAACCAACCGGCCCAACGTTCCAGCCATAGTGGGTCAATTCGAGGGTCTGGCGGATGCTAATCGGTACGAATTTATGAGAGAACTCAGCCCTAACGCGGTTCGCGCGTTGTTCGGTGAATTCACACAGGATGTTGTCGAACATGTTAAGCTTCAAAATGCGCATGTCATAGATAAATTCGTATCAACTACCAATTCGCATTATGAAAACATGGCTAAACATCTAAGCTCGATGAATGAATTAATGGCCAAATGTGTAAACGGCGGGACGGCGCTGCCGTGGACTACGCCACTCCCTGCGGCGAGCAGTCAGGAGGCTGGTCCTAGTAATGTTCCTCCACAGGGGACCAACATCCCTACGGTTCTTAGGGGAGGAATAAGTTCTGGAGGCAATGGCCCACAATTAGGGCCGAATATACACCAAGGGCCAAATATGGCACAAAATGAAGTGGTGTTGCCTCAGGGTGTCCAGGTTTCTCAGGAGCAGAATCATGATTATGTCCCACTTTTGAGAGGACCGCAGCCACCGCCCATAGTTATGCCATTTAATGGCAATGATATGCTAAGGGAGCAAATGACCGAGATCCTTCAAAACCAATTTGGTCTATGCATACGGCCAATTCGGCCAAGATATCGGAAACTGTATCCTGATTGGGTCGATGTGGCCTATCCATGGCCTAGAAACTACAAGATACCAGATTTTTCCCTCTTTACGGGGTCTGTGGAAGTTTCTACTATGGAACACGTAGGACGATTTACCCTCTAGTGTGGGGAAGTCAATGATTTCCACAAACTGAGATTATTTCACGGATCACTGTCAGGGGTAGCTTTCTCCTGGTATGTTAGTCTACCGGCCAATTCGATAGAAAGTTGGCAGTAGATGGAGCAACTGTTTCATGCGTAATTTTACAAGGCTGAATCTGAAGTGGCCTTAGCCGATTTGGCAAACCTAAGACAATTTCCAGGAGAGTGGGCCGAAACATTTTTACAACGGTTTAAGGTAGCCCGAGGTCGATGTTACGTATCTTTGCCCGAAAAAGAATTTGTGAGGATCGCTCAAGGTTGCTTAAATCTCGATCTAAAAAAGAAGTTTCAGGATCGCGAGTTTTGGGACCTTCCCCAACTCACCACTAGTGTGGTGCGTTATGAGCGATTATTACGAGAAGAGGAGAAATGAAGAATTCGAGCAAAGGGACATATTATAGGAATATTGACTATGAAATTGGTGAAGTATGCACCGAGTCGGCTGATTTATATTTGGCCGAATTGGTTAAAGGGAAACCTTACGTTTGCAAGACGTGGGCAGAACCCCAAGCAAGTGAAAAGAATGATAAAAAGAGCAGGAATTTTTCCTTTGATATTACTAAAATCGATGTTATATTTGACCAGTTGTATAAGGACAAGCAAATAAGCTTGAGTGACAGACATACGTTGCCAACAGCCGAGCAAATCGGTAGTAAAAAATATTATAAGAGGCACAATGCATGGTCTCATACAACTAGTAATTGCCTTGTTTTTCGTAATGTCTTACAGGATGCCATAGAATCTGGACGAATCACGTTCGAGAAAAAGATGGCAGTGGACAGCGACCCGTTTCCAAAATCGGTGGGGTTGAACATGATCAATCCAGACCTTGCCAAGATGAACCTGCCGAAATTCAAATTAGTGCTAGACGGAGGACAGCACCGTCATCGTCCAAGCGCTCTGGAAAGGATTAAGGCACCTTCATAGCAAGGAGACCAGCAGAACATTTGTATTCGATGCAAGAACGACATGGAATGGATGAAAGAGTTAGAAAACACTTGCGAAAGGCCTGCGAAGAGAAAGCCATCATCATGGCAGCCCCGGACTTTCGCCCCAAGGTTCTATGGGGAGAATTCAAATTTTGTCCAAAATGTAAGGACGTTCAGGCCGAAGATTAATCGGCCCAATATTTGGCATTCATACCAAGAGCCACAATCGGGCCAGCGGCCAGGCAGGAACTATCTCATTGTAGACGAAATGACAAGGACGCATTTGAGACATGGAAGAGGAATCACCATAAGTTGAGGGCGATCAAGCAATGGAAATAGGAATCACCACAAGTTGAGGGCGATCAAGCCACGTTGCCACCTTCCAGATGGGACATGGAAGAGGAATCACCACAAGTTGAGGGCGATCAAGCAATGGAAATAGGTCTATCGGGGAGAGTGGTTTTCCCGAAGCCACCAACACAAATGACGAAGCACCTGCGGCCGCTGTACGTGAAGGCAAAGGCTAACGGGATACATGTAACCAAAGTGCTAATTGATAACGGGGCGGCCATTAATTCAATACCAGTTAGGATGCTAGGATGTTTGGCAAAGTCCGAAAAAGACCTTCTCCCTACGGAAGTGGTGCTTACCGACTTTAATGGAGGGGCGATGACAGCAAAAGGAGTTATTCCATTGGACCTGCAAGAGGGAAGTGCTACGAAGACAATGGTATTTTTCGTCATAGATGGGCCAACCACATACAATATGCTCCTGGGACGAGACTGGATTCAAGGCAGCCGATGAATCCTTTCATCCCTTCATCAATGCCTGGTTTTTTTGGAACCAAAGGGACTAAGTGGAGATAGTGCATGCCGACAATAAGCCTTTTGCTGCGGAGACATACTCGGTCGAGTACTTCATGTGCGAAGGGAACTATGGGCCGACCAGAGTTTTGAATAAAGGGGAAAGCCCGACCATTGTGGCTCAGAATGACGAGCCTTACCCCGCTGGGTTGCTGGACGATTTGTTCGCACAGACGAGACCAACCACAGTGGTCTTTGGAGAACAAACACACAGCGGTTCGAATGAAGTACGGCCAGAATAAGGAGCAAGCCGCTCTTGCGGCCTCCAAGGCCAATTTATTGGCCTATGTGATGGAGCAAAGAAATGAGGACGAAGCACAAGCCACTATTTCGGCCTTAAGAGGCAAATTGTTGGCACACCAGACGGAGGAAAAAATAAAAGAACTATGTGGAGTGGACTACTTGATGGAAGGAGGAGAATCAAAGAAAGAAGAGTTCGCCCTGAATAGACGACGCAAGACAAACATCTCAAGAGGACAAGATGCTTTGGACGAGGTAAATCTGGGGAATGAGCATGATAGGCGCATAACTTACGTCAGTAAGGAATTGGAGCCCTAGGTACGTGAAAAGTTAGTTAGTTTGTTGCAAAAATACAAAGACTATTTTGCATGGGACTACAATGAGATGCATGGCTTAGATAGGACGTTGGTGGAGCATATGCTGCCAATCATGCCAAGCCATAGGCCTCACATGCAGCCTCCCCGGAGGTTTGCTCCTAATGTCATGCCTGATATTAAGAAAAAAGTTGAACGACTGTTAGAGGCAAAATTAATTAGGACGACCAAATATGTGGAATGGTTGTCAAATATTGTCCCAGTTAGGAAAAAGAATGGAAAGATAAAGATCTGTATAGATTTCAGAAATTTAAACCTAGCAACACCAAAGGATCAATACCCAATGCCGACAGTAGATTCCCTAGTGGATTCCACGGTGGGGTATCAAGTATACTCGTTTATGGATGGGTATGCAGGCTATAATCAGATTTACATCGCCGAAGATGATGTACACAAGACGACATTTAGATGCCCAGGCTCTCTAGGGTGTTATGAATGGGCGGTCATGCCATTCGGCCTGAAAAATGCTGGTGCCACTTATCAGCAGGCCATGAACTTGATCTTTCATGACATGATTGGCGAATTCGTAGAAGTCTATGTGGACGATATAGTGGCTAAATCCGTGACTATGGAGGAACATTTTGGCCATTTAGCAACGGCCTTCGAACGAATGAGAAAGTTCAAACTAAGAATGAACCCTGCCAAGTGTGCTTTCGGGGTGTGCGCAAGAAATTTCCTAGGGTTTCTAGTGCACCAACGGGGAATTGAGATCGACACCAATAAGTCTCAGGCGATCACCGAAGCTATGCCACCCCGAAATAAAAAATAGTTGCAGAGGTTTTTAGGGCAAATTAACTTCTTAAGGCGATTCATCTCCAACTGTGCAGGGAAAACAAAAGTGTTCTCCTCCTTATTGAAGCTAAAAGGCGAGGACGAATTCGTCTAGACCGAGGAACATCAACAAGCATTTGACAGCCTGAAGAAGTACTTGTCACAGCCGCCGGTGATGGTACCTCCAGTGCCAGGAAAGCCAGTAAAGTTGTACATAGCGGCTGAAGAGCAGTCCATAGCTGGGATGATCGCGCAAGATGAAGACGTGAACATTGAGAGAGCCATTTACAATATTAGCAGACAATTGCTGAATTATGAATGTAACTATTCTCCCATGAAGAAATTATGTTTGACTTTATACTTCACATGTACTAAATTACGAGCCTGCCTTAGGCCGAATATAGTGTACTTGATTACAAGAATTAATATAATAAAGTACATGTTTTCTCGTCCCATCTTGCATCAAAGAGTCGGGTTTTGGTCACTCTCACTTTCAGAATTTGATATACGGCATGAACCCCAGAGGGCCGATAAAAATCAATCATTGGCCGATTTTTTGGCCGACCATCCATGTTTGAGCACGATCAGGGAAATAGAGATGAATTTGGACGAATGTAGTCTGAAACCATGGACGATGTATTTCGACGGATCCAGCACAATGAAGGGAGCTGGAATAGGATTAACCTGGTCAGCCCGTTTGGAGAATCTTTCTGATTCCTAGTCATGTTGAGAGAATATTGCACCAATAACCAGGCCGAATACGAAGCCTTGATACTTGGGCTAGAGATGCTCCTCAATATGGGAGTAACCCATGCGTCCATCAAGGGAGATTCGCAGCTGGTAATTTAACAAGTGATAGGAGCTTTCAAATGTCAAAGCCCATCAGTCATGGCATTATTAGACGTGGCCAAAGAATTGGTAGAACAATTTGATCACGTTGAATTGGAGTACATTCCGAGGGCGAAGAACGAATTGGCCAATAGCTTTGCCCAAGCAGCCTCCGGATATAAACAGACAAACATAGGTGGGGTATACAGGAGCGAAGAGGTTGAGCCAGCCCTCATGAGGCGAGCTAAAGATACATACGCCATGGTTATCGAAGCCGAAAAAATGACGATTGGAGAAAGGAAATCAAGACATTCCTAAAGCAGCCCGAAGCAGGGAATGATCAAAGGCTAAAACTTAAAGCTTTGAACTATATAGTATCAGGAGATGTGCTATATAAGAAACGACAAGATGAGTTGTTGTTGAAATGTGTAGGGCCATCCGAATCAAAAAATATCATGGCCGAAGTGCATGAAGGAATTTTTGGGGCTCACCAAGCCGGGGTAAAAATGAGATGGTTGATTATACGAAGCGGCTATTATTGGCCGAAGATGGGAGAATCGTGCACCTCGTATGCCAAAGGATGCATTGCTTGTCAGAAGCACGGACCTATTCAGAGGGCTCCAGCAACTGAGATGATCTCAGTCATTAAACTGTGGTCGTTTATGGGATGGGCGATAGACTTAATAGGGAAGATTTACCCTGCATCGAGTAAGAGGCATACTTTCATCTTCGTTGCCACCGACTTCTTCACTAAATGGGTGGAAGCCATCCCAGTTGTAGAAATCTCCCAAGATCATATCATCAAGTTCATAAAGGAACATATAATTCACTGATTTGGTATATCACAGACAATAATGGTAGATCATGGTACTTCATTAAACAGTGAAAAGGTAAAAGATTTCCTGGGCGAATACGGAGTCCGGTTAGTGAACACTACCCCATACTACCCTCAGTCAAATGGTCAAGCAGAATCGACCAACAAGACCTTTAAAGGATTGATTCGGAAGATGGTGACAGACAACGCCAGACGGTGGGATGAATATCTGAGTCAAGCTTTATGGGCCTATAGAACGTCGCCGCGAACAAGTACTTCAGTGACGCTGTTCCAATTAGTGTATGGTCAAGAGGTTTGCTTCCAGTGGAAATGAATATTGAGTCTACTAGGGTGGTGCTGCAAGACAAACTGGCATAGGAAGACTACGACGAGGTAATGATCCAGAACTTGTTGGAATTGGACAACATCATATGCGATGCGCTAAATCGTCTAGAAGCACAAAGGAGAATGATAGCCAAGGAATACAACCTCAGAGTAATGGCTAAATCATTCTGGGAGGGCGAATTAGTGTGGAAGATTGTGTTGCCACTTGGTTCTAAGGACCCAGCGTATGGCAAATGGTCGCCCAATTGGGAAGGCCTATTCATAGTAAAAAACGTATTGCCAAACGGAGCTTATCATCTACAAGACTTAAACGGAAGGATACATGCAAGAGCGATAAACGGTAAATACTTAAAGAAATATGTGCCCTCGTTATAGGAGCACGAAAACGTACAAAAAACACTGAAACAATAATGAGTTTTCATTAAACATGGACGAAAACGTCCTACAAATACAAAGGATAAACGATACAACGTCTTCCAAAAGTATCACTTTGGGCCCAAAGACCGCAGAAAATCCCCATGCAGCTCCTTAATGGCTGAGAGCGTCTCCCTCCTCAGGCGCCATTCGTCCTGTATTTCCATACCCACTGCATCCAAGTCGGCCAGGCTTTTCTCAAAATTGATACGGGCCAACCCTTCATACTCTGTCATGAATTTTTCCATTTCCTCTACTTGAGTAACGAGGGTCCTCCTCTTAGCCTTTTTCCTCATTCGGCTTTCCTCAAAAAGACGATGCATCTCTTTCAGCTATCGCTCCAGGTCCAGGAAGACCGATTCCTCGGTCACCATCTCTTCTGTAGTCTCCCTCAGGGTCTGATGTAGCAAACCACGGAGCGTTTCCTTCCTCATCACATAAAAGCGAAGCTCGACCCTCTGGTTGTGCACATTGCGATACCAAGAGAGAATGTTTGCTATATCATCTTGCATCTCTTGGAGAAAGAGTCGATCATCAATATATATTATTAAGGCAGGGAGGGCCAATAGTCGGTTTAGTTCAGAGGAACATTTGTCCAATTGGAGGACGTTCTCAGGCAGAGCGGTCTGGTTAACCTCCAGTGCAGCAAAGGAAGCGTATTGACCGAGGATCTTCCGAAGACCCTCCAAATCCGTGCTGGCGCTGACTGAAGGCGAGGAAGGCCGAAAAGAAGCAGAGGACAATCATCCAAAACGGTCCAAAGTGCTCTGGATCGATTGCAGCAATGGTCGGATGCCTGCATACAAAGAAAGAGTTAGCAAAATGAACCAAAACCACGAGTCAAAAGAAAGGGGAGAATGGCTTACCATCCCAGAACTAGAATCAGAAGGTTGATCCATCATTGCCTCGAATGCTTCAGCTGCGGGCTGCGCTGGCTCTTGTTGAGATAAAGGCCATGGGGATGATGAATGCTGGGGGACAAGAGTCGACGGCGATGCGTCTGAGGAGAAAAAGGCCGAGCAGAAGAATTCATTGGCAAAATAAGAGACTCAGCCCGAAGGGGCAACGGTTGCTCGGAAACGGTTGCCCAGCAGCGGCCGACACTTGGACTATTTGAGTATGAGCGGCGGAAGAAGCAATCATGAGGGCCGAAGATGACGACTGCTCAGGCCCGAAGAACTCTACTTGAGAAGAAGAAAGCAGAGAAGCTGAAGACGACGGCTGTGCTAAGGCCAAAGCTTGACGCGCAGAAGTGTTTGGGGATGATGCATCTGGCGTTGAATGTTGTGGCACTGTAGTCGGTCGAACATCTGCAAGAGAATCGGAGTCGGATGAATCAGAAATATAAATGATTTCATCTTCTTCATAAATACGACGAAGTACGTCGTCTTTATACATAGACCGAGCCTCCTCTAATGACTCCAATTCGGCCAAACTATAAAGGTCGTCCACGTCCCTATAACTCCTTCTAAGTCCTGAGGCAGACATCCTGTGTACTAAGGGGTAAAGCTGCTTAAGGTGACACCAAAGAGACCCAGTCGGCCAAATAGGCTATGGCACTTCAACCTCATCATCCGGATCCTGCACGGTTTGGACAGAACCGTCCGAAGAGAATCGCTTAAAAGGAAATGATCACATGAATTTCCTCAACTCTTAGACGCGAACGGCCGACTCAACAGATGGCTCCGTACCTTGGGGGTCGGCTCCAATTGCACCTCCCTCTACTGGAAATTGCTCCACGACGGGACCTTCAGCAGCGTCATCCTCGTCAGAGGGAAATTGAACAATCAGCATCCCTGCAGGTCCCGCTCCCTCGCCTCTACCGACAGGAGCTTCGGCCTCCGGAATTCGCGCCGTTTTAGGAACTGCGGAAGGCGGATCAATCTTGAGAGCCTGCACCAAAATGCACAGTTATGATATCAATATACCTCTAACATGTATGAATGCAAAAGAAAGTAGGACTCAAGCTCATACCTTGAGCGACGGACGAGCGGAACGTCCGAATCAGAACTTCGACTGGGAGAAGGTTGCTTCCTTTTAGCAAGATTTATGCTCTTGGGCTTAGACGCCTCAGCTACCTTCTTCGACCCCGATGGCTCAGGGGATTTGGGGGACAAAGGAATAAAAGAAAACACCCTTGCGGGAGGTAAAGAAAAATATCGTTCATGGGTCGATGGCCAGAAACGGTCAAAGTAAGGATGAACAGATGTACAAGGAGCGAAATGAGCTATGAGAAAAGAAGACAACAAAAAGCGAGTCTCCACCAAGGAGTCATCAACTTCAGAAATAGAAAAGACCTTAAAACGGTCTGACGACACAGAATACGAATGAAAGAAAGCAAGAGGCCACCCTTGGACGAGGCCAAATTGACGGGCGACGAAGTTGGGCGAATACGCCTCCACTCCAGCCTTGCCATTGGCCCCAGTCAAGATGTCATGAACCAGGTCGCGGCTGCATAAAAACTTACGCCATATGCAAAGACCCGATTCATCCTCTTTCGAAAGATGAAGGTCATGGATGAAAGACGGACTGTTCGATACAGTAAAAGGGATAAAAGAGGGAACCCGATGAAGAGTATAAAAATAATCAAATGTGGCACGAAGAAGGAAAGAAGACGGCCTAAGCTGAGCAAAGAGAAATCCGGCACAAGAGTAAGGGTGAGTCGAATCAATGGTACCAAAAATAGGAAAGTAAGCTTTTAACCAAAGTTGGACGATCCACAATGGACCAGAAGCAATAGGTGATGACCCCGACCGAAGTTGCTTTTGAAGGACGGCCAGCCCCCGATAAATGGCGGCAAGAAGAAAAGAGACCAATCTAAATGACGGCCATGGGCGAGATCGGAAGAAATTGGGAGGTAGCCCGTCACAGGTTTTTGGCTGGGTGCACAATGATATATTTGCACAGCCAGTAATGAAGGAAGGCTGTACGCTATAGCATTGAAACTGTACCAGCCGTTTTTGAATATGTGCGAAGAAGAGAAGAATATGACGAAAAGGAAGAATGACCCATTGAATGAGGGGGAAAACGAAAGTTTGTGGAGGCCGAAATGGTCGCTCCGAGAGGGGTCAGACCAGTAAGAGCGCCAACATCACGAAGGGTGATAGTAAAGGGCCCGACCGGAAAAATGAATACATTGTACTCGGAATACCAAAAGTGTAAGGAAATGGGAAACAAGTTGCGATCAAAAGCTGGCAGGGACAAGAAAAGCTCAATGAGAGGAAGAAGATGGTGTTTGTCTAAAAAGGCACGGGTATCCGCATGTAACAGCATACGTTGATACCAGGCTTTGAAAGCTGTATCGGGCTTGGGCCAAGCGCGAATTGGACTAGACTGAGCAAGGACAGAAATGTTGATTGGTTCAGAGAATAGAGGGCTAGAAGAATAGGGAAATTGTTGAGCCAACGGGGTCGTTGCTATATAGCGTTATCATCAATGAAGATGGAGGCCAAGAGCGCATTGGCCGAAATCCTCATCGAGAGTGTGAAGGCCAAACACACCCACAGAAGAATCTTCCAATGCCAACTTATAATCAGCGAAAGTTGAGTCGTTAGTTTTGGGAAAAGAGGAAGAATAAGCTATTGATGACAAAAAATCAAGAAAGTAGTAAAAACGAGTTTGCAGAAAGAGTTGAGGGTATAGCGAGAAACGGAGGTGGATGAAGCCTTATGAACAGACGAAGGGTTTAACCTGGGACAGCTGTCGCAACATGAATCGTCGAGGAGTGAAAGCAGCGGGAAAATGGAAAATGATAGAAAGTTGCCCTAGACAGGTGTTCGAATGCAACTCGCTGCACAAGTGACGTGCGACGGAAGGAAACACATAAGTGACGTAAAAAACAGCTCTTAAATGGGTCTCATAATGAAACGTATAGGAAAATGCTGCACATTTATTACAGATATGATGGATTCACGTAGAACTCTAAAGTACGGCCCGACAAACTACAGGGCGAAGAGTCTACCCCGAATTTACTTCGCTCGACCTCGCTACTTCGGCCTCCAGCAGATCGGCCGAGCCTCAAAATCTTAGCATCGGTCTTCAGAATCTTAGAACAATTGTCAACACTACACTTTCCAAAGACGTCGCCCATTTTCTCCATTATTAACACAAGTAGCAAAGACTGATATGACAAGACCATCAGGCCACGGGTTTACTCTGGCAGAGGACCAGACTTTGGGCAGGGAGCCCCTCCAATCGATCAGACAGCACGTGGAAAAACCTTCACGTGACAACAATACCATGGTTTGGGAGTATACAAAATGGGGAAATCCAATCGATCAGACAATACGTGAAAACCATTCACGTGACAACAGTACAAAGGTCTCATCACCACCTATTTAAAGGACACCTTACTAACCAGACTCTCCATAGTCAAACAGCCCGAAAATGAGAAGGAAAAGATCGGAAGAGGCAGAGCAGAGTTGGAAAAAGGAAAAGCTCTGCATGAAACATAGGCCACCAGAGGTGGAAGCTTCTCTTTAGTAAGGTGTGAAATGGAATGTACGAAGACTCGCTAACGGCTATCCACACGGCGTAAGGTGTGAAATGAAATGTAAGGTTGTGGATGGGCTGCGTCCGTTAGCGACAAATTGTCCGGGGTCCTTTGTGTGGAAGGTATTGCACCTCCCGAGTTGCGAATGGGTTACGCTCGTTAACAACAGCTTGCCTGAGCTTCTCTTTGCGGAGCATGCTGCTTACCTGGGACCTCGGATTCTATAGACTGGGGATTGACCGAATGATGGGCCGACCGAAGGCGGAAACGGGTGATCATACAAGTTTCTATCACTCCAATACATACGTTGTTTCGTCTTCTCCGACCGAAAATTCGCTCCTCAGATTATCTAGACTGAGGGATTAGTCGAATGATGGGCCGGTCGATCAAAACGGTCTAGCTGAGGGCGAAAGGGAACGTCCGTCAGAACAATCCTCGGTTGGCGTAGTGGTCTTCCCTGAAACGAGGAAAGAACGAACCAGGATGGAAGACTAAAAAAAATTCACCTCGATCTTCACTTCCAGTGCAATCAAGGTAAATTTGGGGGATAATTGTTAACAGACGAAAATCTCCACCATAGAACGAAATCGCCCTGGGACTAAAGAAAGAGCGAAGGGAAGAAGGGCGATGGACCAAAGGGCGACAAAGAGCGTGGGGCGATCAGACCAGCGTTTAGGACGAAAACCCATGATGCGGTTACGTTTAGGACGAAAACCCATGATACGGTTACTTCCACGATCATGGCAGTTGGACAGTTTTCCTCCACAACCAAGCAGTTGAGACGCGCAACTCAGCGGTTACAGGCACGATCCAGCAACTGCAGAGAGATACTGGAACCACTTAAAACAGTTGACAAACTTCACTATAAAAGCTTATCTATGCCAATAGAGAAGCCCAATGAAAATGAAGACTCAAATGAGCATATTTTTATTTTTCATTTCTTAGATTATAATTTTAGGACTGTAACTTGTGTGCTTGCGCCACTTGAAGGTTTATTCACTCAATCAAACGCCCCTTGCTGGGACTTTGTCTCAGGAGGTTTGAACCTTACACGTTCTTCTTTCTTCACGCATAAAAATTGCGCAAACAGGAACATAATTCATGATATAATTTTATATTTTGATTTGAAAACGAGACGAGATGGTTCAAAAAATTTATCCCGTTTAATTTGACGGGATGGGATTGGGATAGTGTTAAAATTGGTCCCGTCGGTCCTATTTTTTTAAAAAAAATAAATTAACAATTAATATAATTAAAGTAATGAATATTTTTTTGGAAACTTGATATAAAATCTAAATCTAAAATATCTCAAATCCTAAAATCTTTCTTTTTTTTTATTTTTACCTGTGCTATTTTAGAATTGGACCCCACAATGAAATTTTTCCAATACAAGTGGCCATGGGTTTAAATAATAACCTTAGACAAACATGGTTTAGTGGTCCGAAACATAAATTCATTTACAATAATACAAAACTAGACTAATGGCAAGATAACTTTACCACAAATATGACAAATACTCCAGATAAATTTGGGAATTGGACCTCACGGACGAAATTATCATATTTTAAGTGGCCATGGGCACATAACTTCTTCCTCTTTCTTCTATAGTTCAATTTGCAATCCTCATTAATCACAGCCACGAATGCAGCAGCAACCCCTCAAAAGAGTGACAACGTCACAGCAGCAACCTCACAGCCGCCGTTGTTGCAGCCCTCCACTCACATGCAGCAACCGTTCCCCTGTGACTCCGCCATCAAGCCGTCCATTAATTTCTCGGCGAAATTTTTGAAATTGGTTGACTATGAAATACATGTTGTAATTCTTTTTTAAATTTTGTGATTGTTTGACTATGAAATTTTGAGATTGTTTGACTATGAAACGTACACCACAGTAAATTTTACCTCAATGCATCCACTATGATGGTCTCTTACTGCTTGTTTGTTTTGGATATTAAATCATGGGATGGTTTGGTAGCAGAATTTCTAACGTTTTAAAAAAAATGTTAAATTATATTTTGTCACATGACGGCTCGAATAATAAAACGGAACAAAATATTTAACGAAACATGATTAAAAGTGGATTTTTATCCTAAAATTTGAAATGTTATGAGATCAAAATTTTTTTTTTTTTTTTTTATTTCGAATATGTAAAGAAGACGGGACCAGGATTGTAAAATCCCGTCTTATCCCATTATCTAGATTATGCTTATGTTTGGGATTTAGAAGTTGGTGCTTACTAAACACTTTATTTGTTGTGCTTTAAAAAGTTAAGCCCAAACACGACACTACCAAATATACTATATATCATCTTGAATTAAGGGTATATTTATGAATTAGGTTTTGCAACTTTTGAAGGCATAATATGGGCAATTTAACAGGTATGATTGGTGTTGACGGCTGATTTTGGTCTCAGGGTAATATTGGAATATCACCTCTGAGGTAATCCTCCTTCAATAGTGAATTTGTTTGGTTATGGGGGACTAAAAGCAAATTTAGCAAAAAACAGATATACACACCAATCAACAGGGAGATTTAACGTGGTTCGGTGGATTTGGATTCGACCTACGTCCACGGACACAAACGGGATGATACTTTTATTGCTCAAACACTCTTTTCAGGTCTCTTTTTGTTTTCTACAAGTCCGAGCTTGATGATTCAGATGCCATTACACTCATTCTGCCCTTCTATTTATAATAGTACAGAAATCAGATTCCTATTCGTATAAAAATTCCTGGTTGAATCAGTGTTCTCCTATTGTAAGGATTCCTAGTCTAATATTGCTTTCACTTTTCTTATTCCTTTTTGGATTCTGACTCATTACTTTCCCTTGTGAAAGTATGATAATTGTTTATCTTATCCGCAAGAATAGGGCGTCATCTTCTTGAACATGTCTCGCCATATGGTCGGTCTTCATGAGGTCGGTCATGATAGTTCTTTGTATTGAGAATGCTGCTGTCGACCTGATAGTGCCCGGTTCATCTGGAAAAGTGGTCGGTCACCTATCATCAAGTGCTCGGCCTTTTACTGTTTGGCTCTTAGTGGTCGGGTCGGCATTAATGATTTTGACCGAGAAGTGAATTATCTTTCTTACCCCTGTCGTGCTGCTTAAATAACATAGTGCCTAAAAACACCATCAACATCTGTCCCCTAGTTCTCGGTTCCAACGAGTATGCAAGTTGGTGCCGGGAACTATGTAAAGATGGTGTGCCGATTTGTTCCGGTGGAGGTCGACCCGGTTCTGAAGTGTTCCGTCGCCCCTTTTCAAGCGCCTTTTCTTGAGACACGCAATAGTCACGTCTGTTTTAAATGCCCATCAAATCATCTTTTAGGGTTTTTTCTAATTTTGACACTTGTCGACCATCCGTCGGATTCCCGCCAAAAGGGAAAGTGAATCGACCGTGTAGAGACGTTTTGATCCTTAACCCTTCGTTTGATCCGGGAAGGCTTCTTCCGTTGTTGACACTTGGCGTCCATCCAGGCTGCCATGAGGGTCTCACTCATGACTATAAGAGGACGAGGCTTCTACTGTGCAGTCTTTTTGGCCGATTTCTCTTGTGAATGTTTCAACCGTGACTCGTTCAACTCAGCGTTTTGGAGTTTTTTCCTGCCGTGAGTTTTTCTCTCTCCACTGTGACCTGCAAATTTTGGGGAAGAGCAAACCGTGCTGTGCAATCTTCAATTTTTTCTGAAAGAACAAGTAAGTCTTCTGAACGACCTCTTCGCCGTTTGTGTGTTGTGAATCTGTTGTTATTTTTGAATGTTGCTAGGGAAAGATTTATAGTTTGTTGGTTTTCGCTTAGGGCACTTAGAACCCACCTGCTTAGTTGAGACGGCGGCTCTGAGTAGTTTTTTAGTTATAGACTGATTCGCCTTTTCTTTTCCATTTCTTCGAATGTCAGGAATTCTGACAACAAATCCTCCTCTTTAATACCTGCTGGACCCTCGAATTCCCCTGCTGAGGAGCTTTCCTCGGGTTCGGGGGCACCCAGCGTGGAAGACCTTGATACTACCTCTACCCCTTCCGAAGTTGAGCAAGATAGTTATCACCAGAGGGTCCCCCGGAGGGATCCAGAGCCCGGGGATCTTGGTAGCGCGGCTTTGGATATGAATCGACCTTCAAAGATTACTGAGGACGATCTGGCGTTGTTGCGGCAACGATACGATATCCCAATAGATATTGCCCTCGAAGTTCCCGGCCTGATGGATCGTGCTAGTCAACCTGACGAGGGCTCGGTGGCACTTCTTCCTACCTTTTTTGAGTGTGGACTACGGTTGCCAATTCAAACTTACTTTGCCTGGATTCTGGCCGAGATGGAGATCGCCCCCTGTCAACTGAGTCTTAACAGTTGGAGGATTTTGGCTGGGCTGTATGTGGCTTGGCATCGGGCGGGGCTCGGCGAACCTTCCTTTGAAGATGTGAAGAGGTTGTATCGGTTGAAGGCCAACCCGAAGACTCACCACGGTTGGTACTATCTTTCAGCTTACGACAGCTCGTCAAATGTCGTCCAAAGGCTCCCTGACTCTAATAAGAATTTTAAGAATCTTTGGTTCTGGGCCACTGGAGATTGGGGACGGACCCTGAGGTCGGACGAAGGGGAGATCTTGGTCCCGGACATCTTTAGGGTGGGAGGTTAGGATACTAACTTTTAGCTCTTCTTCCCTTAGTTTTTTTTTTTGGATTCTTAACCCTTTTCTTCTATTCCTTCTAGCCTGTTGGAGAGATGCTCCCAATGTCTCCCATCAGGTCCGGCAGCGTGTTTTCTGGGCTCGGCGGTACGCTGCCCATTGCGGCATTCTTTGAGTCAGGACTTATAAGGGCCGCCCCTCCCAAAGTCTCGGGTCGGATAGGTAGATGTCTGTTGATCTGTTTAGCCAGTTCCCTTGTTTATTATTTATGTTTGATTTCTTCTTTTCTTTCTCTTTCTTTTCGTATGCTCAGATCTTGAACCTTTCTTTTGCCTTTGCTCTTTGCAGGTATGTCGAAGAGACCGAAGTACCTTGATCGGTTGTCCGGTGTTTCGAAGAAAACTAGCTCTGGCGGAGCCGGTACTTCTCGGAAACGGCCTGAAACTTCTGAGGTCGGGAAGGTGGTCGAGGAGGTGGGGCATCCGAGCTCTCAAGGTCGGTCTTCGTCTTCCGGGGTGCTTCCAATGGGTGCTACCCGTCCTGATAGCCCTCCGAGGTCTTCCAGGAGGAGGAAGCGTCGTTTTGGAGCCGTGGATCCTCAATTGCGGCGGGAATTGGAGGAGGAGGAGGCACCGAGCAGAGAAACTTCAGTTCGGGAGGAGGGTCCTTCCAAAAAACTGAAGGGTGCTGTGGTTCTCGGGATTGATGATCTTGGGAAGAACATCAGGGAGGCTACCTCCCATTTGGTACCGGCCTTCAATGAGCTGGCCGGGGCTGTACCTCCTGAGAAGGTTCCGAAGTTTGAGGATCTTTCACCCGAAGATGTGGTAGCCAAGTTGTGCTCCCAGCTGGCTCAGGTTATTTCTTTTTTTTCTTTTCTTCATCCGAGGTGTCTTTCGGACTTGGTTTGCAACTAACTTCTTTTTCTTTTCGGCAGGCGAATTACTTGGCGGCAAAAAATAAGGACCTGCTTATAAGCCTTTTGTCTGAAGGCGGTCAGGCACAGAGGCTCCAGAACCGGCTCAGTGAAATGGAGGTCGAGCTGGTCCGGAAAGAGGAGGATATAAAGAATTTGGAGCTGGCTGCTGTTGAGGCCCACTCCACAATAAAGCTCTCAGGGCCGCCGCTTCTTTGGAGAGAAAAAATGATGATGCCGCCAAGAAGGACTTGGAGGCTGCCCAGGCCGACAACAGGATCCTTCAGGTGGAAGTGTGCAGCGTTGAGTCCAAGCTGAGGGCCAGGGATGAAGAGCTGGTACGGGCCCGGGATGAGTTGAAAATGAAGGAAGTTGAGCTGGAGGCTGAGAGAGACGCGATCCGTCTTGAAGGGGTCGGGGACTGTGCCGAGATCATCCCGATGGTACTGCCTGACCTGGATATGGGGCCAATCCATGCAGCTATCCGTTTTTGTAAAGGGGAGATGTCCGAGGAGGAATTTCAGAAGTGGCTCCCCTCTTCTTCCGAGGAGGCGATAGATCCCGACCCAATCTCGGTTGCTCCGGTCCCTCATGTTCCTCAAGAAATCCATCCTGAGGTTCCTGCTTCTGTCCCTGAGGTGGGGGTTTCCCAGATTGACTTGGTGGAAGCCGTTGTTCCCCTTTCCGAGGCCGAGCCTACCCAACTAACGTCTGAACCAGCCGAGGAAGAATGTCTCGCCCTTGTTCGGGTTGATTGAGAAGGGGTAACCCGGACGGGGCCCTGTGTACACTTAGCTTCTTTTTTGTAATAATAGTTCAAACTGTGTCTTGACATATATATATATATATATATATATATATATATATATATATAATATATATATATATATATATACATATCTTTATGTCTTTATTATCTTTTTCTCTTTTGGCTTTTATTCATGTTTCCTGTTATTCGAGCACTTGAGACCCCTCCGTGGGGGACGACATGAGCTGGAAGGGATGTAATCTGATCCCGAGCTAGGCTCTGGGGGACTGTTACTTCCCTAGTCCGAAGAAGACTGACTCGGTGGGACGTAACCCGACCCCGAGCTGAGATGAACATTTGGCCCTGGGGGAATGTTTCGTCCCCATACCAAAAGGACAGACTCGGTGGGACACGACCTGACCCCGAGCTGAGATGAACACTTGGCCCTGGGGGAATGTTACGTCCCCAGACCAAAAGGACGGACTCGGTGGGACGTAACCCGACCCCGAGCTGAGAGAAACCTAGTGACCTCGGCGGAACGAATCCAGCCCCGAGCCGAATAAACAAGTGGCCTCGGCGGAACGAATCCAGCCCCGAGCCAGGTAATCTTTGGGACTTGCTCAGAAGGGAATTGAATCAACCTTGTGAAGCCCTACCGAATCTGACACGGGCGTCCCCTTGCCAGACTAGCGAAAAAACAAAATCAAAACTTTGAAAAATAAGACCAAAAGGTGGGGATGACTCGGCACTTGTCCAAAAGAAATTTTTCGCAAATGTAAATAACAGCACAGATGCCTCAAAACAGCGTCATGCCCGAGGCCTCCAAAACACAATTCTGAATCTTTCAATCCAGTGTCCCGACGAACCAGGATTTGGATCAGTTGAGCGTTTGAATGGTGAGGGTACATCATCTACACGTCGGGTCACTGTGGAGCCTGTGTATTGTATGAGGGCTCCTCCTTACCACGCTGGAGCAGGCACACGCTACAGGGGTACAACGCATCCCCGTGCTGCGCCTCTCTCGGATCCAAATGATGAATGGATCAAAGAGCGTCCGGGATACTAAGGGCACATTCCTCCTTAGGTCCGGCATCACTGGAGTTAGCAATCGTCACGGGGGCCTCATCACTCCCCGTTCTATGCTTTCCCACGGATCCATTACATCGGGTAAGTGGGGATCAAAGAGTGTTCGACACATTAAGGGCATATTCCTCCTTATGTTCGGTAACACTGGAGCAAGCAATCGCCACGGGGGTATCATCTCTCCCCGTGCTATGCTTCTCAAGGATCCTATGTATCGAGTATGTCCCTGAGGACCCTGAGCCAAGAGAGATACTTGGTTCTGGGGGAATGTTACGTCCCCAGTCTGAAAGGCTGACTCGGTGGGACGTATCCCGACCCCGAGCTGAAAAAGGCACTTGGATCTGGGGGGATGTTACGTCCCCAGTCCGAAGGGCTGACTCGGTGGGGCGTACCGCGACCCCGAGCTGAGAAAGGCACTTGGATCTGGGGGGATGTTACGTCCCCAGTCCGAAGGGCTGACTCGGTGGGACGTACCGCGACCCCGAGCTGAGAAAGGTACTTGGACCTGGGGGAATGTTACGTCCCTAGACCAACGAGCACGACTCGGTGGGACGTAACCCGACCCCGAGCCAGACGACCTCGGCGGAATAAGGTCCAGCCCCGAGCTGTTTGGAACATTAAGGGCATATTTCTCCTCGTTTTCTAACAGAACGAACTTCCGGGCCACTTCCAGGGCGGTTGCGTAGTCCGGGGTGTCTTGGATCCTTAGGTGGGACCATAGCCTCCCGACTTTCAAGGCTCCCTTTAAGCTTTCCAGGGCCTCGGGGGACTCATACCCTCCGACTTCGAGTACCATATTGTGGTATCTTTCAATAAATATTTTCAAAGGTTCATCGTCTCCTTGTTTCATAAGTCTTAGTTCTCCAATCGTCTTCCTGGGGACACAAGCCCATTTGAAGTGCCGTATGAATGACTTTCTGAGTTGAGTGAAGCTGCTGATGCTTCTTGGGGCTAGGCTTCTATACCATAGGATGGCCGGTCCAGCTAGTGTTAAGGGGAACACTTTACAAATGGCGTCCCCCGTTACCCCTTGTACCTCCATTAGTAGGACGAAACCTTCGACGTGAGTTTTGGGATCGGTATGGCCTTTGTATGGCGCCATGGTTGGCATACTGAATCTTTTTGGGAATTTTTCTGACCTTATTTCTTCCGTGAGGGGGGACTCATCTTTACCGTCCCGGGCATCTCCCATGTCTGTATTGGGGAATACTCCCCATTTGGCTAGCTCCTCCCGTAACCAAGATTTTATGCTGCTGTCTTTGGTTCCATGCCGCCTCTTGTGACTTCCTCTTTTTCTGTTGTCTTGGGCGTGGTGCTTCTCAGGTCCGGTATCTTCCCGCGTTCTTTCGTCATATTCTTTCCCTTTTTTTCCTGGTATTGTGAGGGCTATTATAGGAGGAGTTTGGTGACGATTTGTCATTTTCTTCCTCCCACATGTCTTCAGTTTGGGAGTCTTCCTGAACCACCACAGATTTTACCCTGTAGGGGCCCCTCCTCCGGGGTCTGTCGTCCTCACTTGTATTAACAATTCTTTTTCCCTCTGCTATTTCGTTCCTTCGTCGGCTAGTCCCGGCCTCGTCGTGTGCTCCCTCTATCTTTTCCAACCGGTCTACTATGGTTTTTAGCAAGGTTTGATTTTCCTTCCTTTCTTTCCTTAGGTTCTCCTCGATCTTCTCCATCCAATCTGCGGCTGAGTTTCCTGATGATTGGTGGTTTCCGTCTTCCGCCATTGTCTTACTACACGAGTTGCTTTTTGTTCGATTCCCCACAGACGGCGCCAACTGTTGACGGCTGATTTTGGTCTCAGTGTAATATTGGAATATCACCTCCGAGGTAATCCTCCTTCAATAGTGAATTTGTTTGGTTATGGGGGACCAAAAGCAAATTTAGCAAAAAACAGATAAACACACCAATCAACATGGAGATTTAACGTGGTTCGGTGGATTTGGATCCGACCTACGTCCACGGACACAAACGGGATGATACTTTTATTGCTCAAACACTCTTTTCAGGTCTCTTTTTGTTTTCTACAAGTCAGAGCTTGATGATTCAGATGCCATTACACTCATTCTGCCCTTCTATTTATAATAGTACAGAAATCAGATTCCTATTCGTATAAAAATTCTCGGTTGAATCAGTGTTCTCCTATTGTAAGGATTCCTAGTCTAATATTGTTTTCACTTTTCTTATTCCTTTTTGGATTCTGACTCATTACTTTCCATTGTGAAAGTAGGATAACTTGTTTATCTTATCCGCAAGAATAGGGCATCATCTTCTTGAACATGTCTCGCCATATGGTCGGTCTTCATGAGGTCGGTCATGATAGTTCTTTGTATTGAGAATGCTGCTGTCGACCTGATAGTGCCCGGTTCATCTAGAAAAGTGGTCGGTCACCTATCATCAAGTGCTCGGCCTTTTACTGTTTGGCTCTTGGTGGTCGGGTCGGCATTAATGATTTTGACCGAGAAGTGAATTACCTTTCTTACCCCTGTCGTGCTGCTTAAATAACATAGTGCCTAAAAACATCATCAACAATTGGTAATAATTAATAAATCATTAGTAAATAGAAACTACCAAATAAAACTATACCGAACACTTAAAACCTATTGTGAACATGTCTGTCTATAAACATACATTTAACATTTGTATCCCTATTCAATTTAAATAATTAACATTATAAAAATATTAAAACAAAATATGTGAATTACATAGATTTTTTACCCCCAAAAATTCAAATTTAATTTTTGATACTTTAAAATATATAAAAGATTATGCTCAGATTGAAAATTTTAACTTTTATACGTAATTGTTAATTTTTTATTTCTTTAAATTAATTTGTGTATGTTTATGTATAATCAAATGAAAATATATAAAAGCATTTTCTTAATTAAATTATATTGTTAAAAAGTGACAACTATATTCTAACTTAATATTTGAATATTTTCTCTTGTATGAAATATATTTTACACGATTAATAATTACAATGTTAATTTAAATAATAATAATAATAATAATTAAATAATTATAATATAGTTAATCATTCTTAATTTAAATAATTTTTCTTTGTTGTAAAAAAAAAAAAGCTTTTATTTAGTTTGAAAATTTTAAATCCTTCTTCATTTAAATAATTTTCATTTTTTTGGTTAAAAATAAAGTTATTTGTCATTTATTTTAATTATTTAAAATTTTCAAGGATAAAATTATCAATCTAAGCAAAAAATTTAGAAGGAATGGTGTTTTGAGATATTTTCAAATTATATTAATGTGAGGGGAAATAGAAGCAAAATATAGGGATGTGATGGACATTTATCCAATCCTCACATCAACTTTTTGGTGGGGTTTTTGAAATGCAAATGAATGTTTATTTTCTTATCTTTTCTCCTTTGGAAGTAGAGGAGACCACAATTCGGTTCCGGTTAAAAATCGTAATCAAATTGTACGGTAATGGTTCAAAGGTGAACCATATTTTTTTTAATTTTAAAAAATAAAATAAAAATGATTGTAAAATAAAATAAAAATGATTGTAAATAAATGTTAAAATATTTTATTATAAAAAGCTTGCACTTAGTTCTTACACGATTAAGCTACCTATGTATCCTCCTGGGTATGAAGAAAAATCAAAACTCACGTAGTTATGATACAATTTTTCTAATTAGTGACCTCATTTGTTTTACATGATTAAAATTTAAAAATTTACTAGTTACATTTTATTATTACTCTTCTTCGAGAGAGAATGTGGACCCTCATTGTTGAGCCTTCAGTTCCACTATCGGTGTGGTCACATAAATCTTTAAAAGAAAGTGGTACGTGCTCTTGTTGTCGTAGTTCAGCTCTTGACCAATCATCAAGATAAATTTGGGCTTCTAAAGATGAAGGATGCAAATTAGATCTTCTAGTGTCTATGATATTGTCTCATAATATGCTAAAGGTTTGCTCCACTAATACAATTGCATCAAAATACACAGTTAGGTCCATGTCATGAGGATTTCTCGGAAATTCATATTTTTGAAGCCCTTCTTATATAAATTTCGAAAAGTGTTCAACACGAAAGTTATTCATCTCGAAAAAAATGAGTCTGATGGTTCAAGAATCAAAGAATGTGGAAAGTGTAAACATTTTGGAAATGCTGAAATGTCTCACGAAAGTTGGGTCACTAAGATATATTATGGGCAGGATCTACAATTAGAAAGGAATCCATGTCAGCTGTCTTGAATAGAAAATGCGAAACAAATTATTTATTCATAATAAAAACAATCACAACACTGCATTTTTTTTCAAATGGCAAAGGATAGGGAAGCCTAAATATAATTAAAAATTCTTATTTCTCAAGGCTCAAGTTTTGGTGACAAATTTTTTTATTAAGATATTTAAAAATCAAAGAGAAGATAGCTAGCTCATGATAATTATAACACACAACACAATAATACCAGCACCTGGTCTATGCCTGCAGCTGCTGCTGGGTAAGAAGATAGGCATCAATGTCTTTGATAGTAGTTATTGCCTGTTGAAGTAGTTTGCTATCAAGATCTGGATCATCTTCATTCTGCTTCTCATATTTGTAAGTCCATTTTACCAAGCTTCCATCTTCCTTTGGAGTCACTTTAGCAACTGAATAGAAGCTCTTGTACTTCTCCAATGCACTTCCTTGAATCAATTTAAAACTAGTTATAAAGTTTTCATCATCTATCATTTCCACTAGCTCCTTGAAAATTTGAGGATTCCCATCCGCGTCTATCACATTAATTGATAAAATTGCATCAAAATATATACGAAACTGAGTCTGACACGTTCATTAAATATTTCAAATCACGCAAAAATTAATATTAATATGTTACTCCTTTAATAATCGTGTAATATTTTAGCAATTCAAGCAAACATCAACAAATCTAGTACTTATATCATAAAACAGTACATGTAGTAACAAGATTAATTATATAATTGTTAACTAATTGGTACATGTGGCCTCACCAAGGAAAAATCTCCAGCAGATGACAGAACCAGGCTTCCCCCATTCACCTTCAAGCAATTCACAACTTTCTACACGTTCAGGGCTTGTCCTGGTAACGATGTGTGGCCTGCAACTAAACACTTGATGAATTTTAGCTGCCGGAGTCTTTACTTCAACTATGGTCTCCAACTCACTAACTAGAGACATTTTACCAAAGTTTTTATTTCTTTTTTTTCCAATATTAATATGTAAAACAAGTTGGGGTGGAATTATAGAAAAATTTTGTGGAGCCAGAGCCCCTTTTAATATAAAATATGTACATCATGTGTTATCAATAACCAATAGAAAACGAATTAACACTTAAATCTCAACAGAAAATTTAAGTTTAAAAATGTAAAATTTCAAATTTTGTTGAGCCAGAGCCCCCTTTAATATTAAGGCCCTCGAAAAAAAATGATACAGAAATTGGGAGAGAGGAGAGAATGAGAAAGATGAATGATTGACGGATATTTTCCATTTTATTGAATTTGCTATTTGCCAATTTCATTATTCTATTTGAGCCGGCGGTGAGAATTACTTTTAAATTTGCAGCTTTTTTTTTTATTACAATACAAATTTATAAATATGTAATATGAATTTTATTGGGATATTGAATACAAATATTTATAGCACATCCATAATTTTATGTCTATTAAAGACGAAATATATACTTCCACTTAAATATGATGAGGAAATCTACTTGCACAAATATAAGAGATTTTTGACTTCCTAATTATTGGAGAAAATAAACCCACTACTGGGCCCAATGGCTTTTAATTTGCAGCTTTGAAGGAAAGAAAATCTGATATGATTGTGATGCAAAATATATATATATATATATATATAACAATTAAGAGACAAATCAAGGCTACAATCTCAAATGGATTCTGACATCAATCCATTAATTATATCTTGAATTAATAATTGGTAATGGTATATTAGGTATAATCCATGCCGGCCAATCCCTGCACTAATAGTTTTTTCTTCTACAATGAATTATGATGAGTATTAAAAAGTATATACTTAATAAAAAATAAATTAATCATTTTATATTTATAATTTCATTAATCCCTTAATTTATTATATTTGTTAAATAATAATTATATTTATGTTTTATTATGATTTTTATTTATTGTGTAGGTAAAATATTGTTTCGAAAGCTCAACAAGAAAAATTGATATGAGATCTGAATTCCAAGACCTAGAAAACTCAAAAAGAGCGTGACAGTTAGATTCAAATTAGATTTGGAAAACACTCACCGTATTTAGATTAGCGACAAAATAAGCCTGTGATGTATTTACCCACAAATGTATTTTATTATCATTATTATTATAATATATATATATACTAGTTTTTGCCCGTGCCTACGGTAGGGTGTTACAATATTTGACATGTGCCTACGGCACGGTGTTACAGTATTTGCTCGTGCCTACGGCACGGTGTTACAGAATTAAATGATTTTATTTTTAAATTAAATGATGCACGTGCCTACGGCACAGTGTTACAGTATTTGCCCGTGCCTACGGCACGGTGTTACAGAATTAAATGATTTTATTTTTTAATTAAATGATTTTATTTTAACTTTCTATTTTTTAATTTGAAAATTTTTTACCATTTTCATCAATCAATTCACTCTCTTTCCGCCAATTACCAATGAAATGATATGGGCCGTCAATTAAGCCACATAAAGAGAGCCGTTTGATACACTCTCTTTCCTCCAACACCATTCTCCTTTATTATATATATATATATATATATATATATATATATATATATATATATATATATATATATATATATATAATATATTTTGGAGAACCCACCAAGATTTTATATATAAAATATTTTATATATATATATATACATATATATATATATATATATATATATTATATATATATATATTAATTAAATAAAAAAATTCTATCAATTGCTTTCCACCAACTTGTAAGCGAGGGAGGTGCGAGCACCTCTATAAAGGAAATTACAAGAAAGCTTTAAAAATTAAAACACATAAGAGCTGAAATTTCATAAATTTTCAGAGAAAACTATGAACTCTCGGGCTGAGGAAACTGAGGTGCTGAGCACCAACATCAACACATGTTATAGAATAAAAATCATGTTTTTTCAAATATCAATTATTTTTACAAAAACATAAATTTATTCTAAATACACACTTGCGTAAATTTTGAATCCAAAACACAAACGAAATTAGAATCACACGATAAAATGACTCATGAATAATTTTAGGTCACTCTCACTTAAATGTGGTCAAGTGATTCTAGAATGGTAGTCATAGCTCTCAGCTTTTATGTAGAGTTCCAAACTCTAATTTTATGTTTAAGTCTAACATAAACATTTTGACCCAATTACAAGAATATTGTGTTTATACTTTCAATGCATCCTAACACAATTAATTAGCTTAATTTCAACATCAAGTTATGTTATTATGTATGCAATACATAATTCATCGATATATATCTCACTAATGAAAAACATAGCTTTTGGAGAAGATCAAACTTACTTAGCAAAGTTGATTTAAAGATCCAATCTATTTCTTTTTGTTGAAATGGTTGGAAAACTTTCAAAGTTTAGTAAGCTTGACTCCAAGATCCAATCTTGATTCCAGTGCTAGCAAGCTTCAATCTAAGATCTAATCTTGATTTCTCCATGTTGAAATATTGTAAAGATCTTACAAAGCTTCTCTAAACATTTTTCTTACTTAGGCTAATTTCTCTAACTTTGCTTATTTTTGCTTTCTTAAGCTTGATTAAAACTTTTGTTCAAACTTGATATTTATAGCAAAACTTAGGTAATTTTTAATTAATAAAAATTTTAATCAATTTTTATGTTGGCTTAATCTAATTTGTCCAAATATATATAATTAGGTGTGACTAATCACTTTTATCTACCACTTTGATTTAATCCAATTATATCATGATAAAGTTTAATTAATGGATGGCTGCTTTTATTTATTTGGCATAATTGTGTACCTAACTGGACTTTTTATAGACATATGTTATTACCCCATTTATGGCTGGTTTTATTTATTTTGACACAATTAATTCCTGAAATAAATTAACTGGGTAATAATGATAATTTATATATTATAAAAAGTGAGATTTCTAAATTTGAAATATTAAAAGTATATCTCATAGCCCCATCATTTTATTTTATTTTTGCATTCTAATTTAAAATTTCCAATCACTTTAAACAATTCAGTATTTTTCTTTTCACTCAAAATTATTTTATCTTATTAAATCTATTTCATGTGGATCAATCTCGCCTCAGTGGTAAAGGCTTTGAGCTTGAGTGGTTTGCTCCCTCTCAGGTTCAAGGTTCGAATCTCACTAGATGCATTTCCTTGGGGTCATGCCCCCTGGTGTGAAAAGCCAGCGACTTATCCTGATCTGTGTTGGGAAACTTCTGAGGGCACGGGTCCCGGGGATTAGTCAAGGTGCGCGTAAGATGGCCCGGACACCCCGGTTATCCAAAAAAAAATATGGATCAACCCCGGACTTACCGGATTATTTTATTACTTCGACACTCTTATATTTGGGAGTAAAGAACCACTGGTGAGTGTGTCAAATTATATTTAAGGTGGTGAAAAATATAGACTATTTTAATCTATTTTTTATTTAAAATTTTAATATAAATTATAAATAATTAATCGTACATAATCTAAGATAGATATTAAAAATTGTTTGTGTTCATTTTTTGGCACTTTAGGGTCGGATTGATTAAGAAAGAAATTGGTTTGATTGAAGGGATCGTGAGGATACTTCGGATGACCTTGAAAGTTTTCGTGGTAAACAGTAAAATATTATTAGAGTCGACGCAATATTGACGGGGTGTTCAACGAAGACATTTCGATGGATAAGTTAGGCGATGGTGAGTATGGGTGGCAATTTGGGTTATGATTTGTTTATTCGTTCGATTTGATTCGCATTAAAGCGAATATGAGTTTGAAAAAATGGATTCGTTTAATAAATGAGTCAATTCGATTTGATTCGTTTATTAAACGAATCGAATACGAATTTAAGCTCCTTAATTCATTTATTCATTTAGGATTCATTTTATTATTATTTTTTATTAGTTATTGTTATTTTTCCATTAAGATTCGAGAAATTATGACTAATTATCATAGAAAAATAATTTTGTCGATAATTGGTGAGGTATTTTTAGTAAATATATAAATTATATATTTCATATGTATATATTTATGAAGAATTTAGGCGATGGTGAGTAAATATATAAAATATTATTAGAGTCGACGCAATATTGACGGGGTGTTCAACGAAGACATTTCGATGGATAAGTTAGGCGATGGTGAGTAGGGGTGGCAATTTGGGTTATGATTTGTTTATTCGTTCGATTTGATTCGCATTAAAGCGAATACGAGTTTGAAAAAATGGATTCGTTTAATAAATGAGTCAATTCGATTTGATTCGTTTATTAAACGAATCGAATACGAATTTAAGCTCCTTAATTCATTTATTCATTTAGGATTCATTTTATTATTTTTTATTAGTTATTGTTATTTTTCCATTAAGATTCGAGAAATTATGACTAATTATCATAGAAAAATAATATTGTCGATATTTGGTGAGATATTTTTAGTAAATATATAAATTATATATTTCATATGTATATATTTATGAAGAATTAATGTAAATAAATTGTGGTAAATTATATTATTGAAAAATATCATGACTATACGAATCTTAATATTATGATTCGTTTAATAAACGAATCGAATACGAATCCATCACATTGTGATTCGATTCGTTTAGGATTCGATACAAATTCGATTCATTGATTCGTTTTGCCACCTCTAATGGTAATGGTGACACTTAATTAAGCAATAGAGCATTGTTCTCATTCTTTTTTATATATGAAAGTTTAAGGATTTTCGAATGAGACTCACTCATTTGCCCTTAGAAAGAAGAAATTTGACTTTTTATGAGTGCATTTAGGGACGTCTTATGTGTCCTTAAACACGCCCCTTGAGTGGGGTATTATAAGGATTTCCGTGAGATATTCAAATATTTGAAGTTGTCAAAGATATGATATTGTTATTAGTTGATATGTAATTAATATTGATAGATATGATATTAATGTTAGTTGTTAGTTGTTATGTAATTAATGTTAGTTATTAGTTGTTATGTAATTAATATTGGTTCTTTTGTAATGCCTATATAAAGGCAATTTGTAATTCATATTGAAATAAAAAAAAAATTGTATATTTTTCTTCAACTCTCCTATTTCGATTTCTAACATGGTATCAGACGCCTAAGTATTTGGATATTTCCTTATCTCTGTTTCCAGACAAGTCTTATCTCCTTATCTATGTTTCCAAACAGGTTTTATATCTCTATCTCTATCTCCAAACATGGCTTATCTCATTGTCTCTGTCTCCAAATAGGTCTTATCTCATTGTCTCTATCTCCAAACAGGTTTTATCTCTTTGTTCATGTCTTTAAACAGGTTTTTATCACATTATCTTTGTCTCCAAACAAGTCTTATCTTCTTATTCATGTCTCCAAATAAATTTTATCTCATTGTCTTTGTCTCCAAACATGTGTTTCTACGCTCCAATGATCAATTAGCTGATATCTTCACAAAGTATTTCCTTCATGGCCGTTACATTAACCATCGTTTCCAAACTCAATCTGATTTCTTTACTACCATCTTGAGTTTGAGGGGAGATGTCAAAGATATGATATTGTTATTAATTGATATGTAATTAATATTGATAGATATGATATTAATATTAATTGTTAGTTGTTAGTTATTATGTAATTATTGTTAGTTGTTAGTTGTTATATAATCAACATTGGTTATTTTGTGATGCTTATATAAAGGTAATTCATAATTCATATTGAAATCAAGAAAATTAGTATATTTTTCTTCAACTCTCCTATTCCGACTTCTAACATAAGTAAAATATCGTTTATCCTTGCACAAACACATGGAAATATGACATTTGCCTATTTTCATGAGATATTTTTTAGGAGATATTTTTTAGTGATATTCTTACTTCAAACAGTTCTATATTTTAGAGAGAAACTATATTATACATAAATTTCACTAAAAATGTAATAAAAAAAAAATATACCTTAAAATTATTAATTATAGCTGTCTACAACAGCTATCATGTGTTCCGATCGAATCACTTGGGCTTGCTTCATGGCATGAGGTGAGTGGAGTGTCTTAGAATCTAGTGGTTGGCTCCTAGGCTGTAAATTGAAACATTCTATGTCATCTCCCCCTCCCCTTCATCCCCCTCTCTGCCTTAATTTCGTTTAAACAAATGACAAATCCTATTTTTTTTTTAATTTAATAATTTGATTTAATTAAATTCTTTTTTTATTTCTTTATTTTAATTTTTAAACGATAATAATACTCATATTCCTTTAAATAAAATTATTTTTTTGATTTGATAATTTTATTTCATTATTTTACTTTTCAATTTAATTGTTTTATTATTTTATATTCTTTCTTGATTTGATTCTTTTATTTTTTTATCTCATTTATTTTTTTTTCTCTTTTACTTATTTAATAATTTTTTTGATTTAATTATTTTATTTCATAAGTAGTGTTAAATAAATAATAATATATAAAAAAAATATAAAATTTATTAAACAAATAAAAGAGAATATATATATAAAGATTATTAAATAAGTATAAGAGAAAAATATAAATATAAAAAAATTAGAAGAATTTAATTAATAAAATAAAAATAACTTATTTCCGTTCACGACTGTTTTTCGTTCCATGGATAATTCGAAAAAATCACTCATCGAACAGACCTTCATCAACTGTGAATTTGTTTGGTTTGTTGGGAACTAAAAGCAAACTTGACAAGTCAATGGAAAATCAAAAAACAAATAAGATTTAACGTGGTTCGGCGAAATGGATCAACCTACGTCCACGGAGAAAGAGAAAGGAAAACTTTTATTACCACCTCAGGTCGGACCGACCTGCCTTATCCATCTCTTACACTAAGCTTTTTAGAGCTTTTTTACAAGTTATGGAAATAAGAAAATACTAATCCACGGACCCCCTAAAATTGAGTATTCTTTCCCTTTAGATAGTTGATAAGTGCATGAAAATGTACTTTGAAACATTACTAATCTAGGCTTATTGTTAAGTATTTAGTTATATATTTTATGTTTTAGTATATAATTCCTATTGTTATATTAATTTAAAAGTGTTTATTATTTACGCTAATTTAGTGATTTTTGTTTGTAGGAATATTAATACATGGATCCGGGAGTACTCACAATTGTTGGGAACCTCTGGGAAGACACAGACGAGCAGGGAAGAATGGCGCCGAGGCGCCAAAATCCCATACAAGTTCCAGGGAGAATGGCGCCACGGCGCCATTCATCACCAAACAATGGGCGCCGAGGCGCCCATTCATTGAAGAACAATTGGCGCCGAGGCGCCAATGAAGAGAGCAGGCGCCTCGGCGCCCCAAAATGTCAGATTTCCATACATTTTCCAGACAATTCAGCGCCGCGGCGCTGCGCAAGCAAATCCTACGCGTTCCAGGACTCAAATTTTAGGGTTTTCTGAAATCCTAATGACACCCTGACACTTCTATAAATATAAGACTTCGTCCAAAACACAAAAGGAGGCTAGATACACAAATTCCAAAGAGAAAACAGAGCCGTGCAAATTCCCGGGATCAGAACAAGGATTTATTCAATGATTTTCCCATCCATCTCTGTGGTTCTTCGTCTAGCATGCGGAACTAATCTCCCAAGCAAAGCTAAGGGCGAACTCTTGTACCCAATTCTTGTATTTTTGTTATTTGATTCATGAATGATTTTAATTGATTTATAATTGTTATTCTATTCATCTCTTTATTCTATTGATTATTTGAGAACCATATTTTATTAGTTTACATATAGATTCAGTCATGCTTTTTCTATGTGTTGTTAGTAAAATTGGTTTGATAGATTAAGGTTGTTTTGCGAGTTGATCTTCTGCTGCAGTATTGCCCGAGGGTATATTGTCGTCGTTAGATAGGTTGTAACGATAACCTTGTGAGTTGAGAACGTAGAGAAGATTGAATAACAATTACCTTAGAACTTGAACTGGTGTAGAATTGAATATCTTCCAATTTTGGATTTGGGACATGAAATCCTCAATTGTGTAATAACATGAATCAATAACGGAATATAAGTAATAGGTGCAAGAGGGGACCCTGATGCTTTGCTATTTTTTCTCATTATTATTAAAATCTTTTAAGCCTTTGAATTCTTTAGTTTTCATCATAATTTAATCCTTTCTTTAAATCAGTTATTGCTAATCGTTTTTGTTTAAGTAAACAGTTTTTGTAACCATCTCTCTGTGGAATCGACACCCCAACTGTACTGCGATAACCGCGAGATATATTTGGGCGTAATCAAAATTTGGCGCCGTTGCCGGGGAGACGGTTTACAAGCAAAAGGACCAGGTTTGCTTAGTCAATAACGAAGCGGTAACTTCGTTCCTTTTTTTATTTTTTTATTTATTTTGTTTATTTACTTGCTTTTAGTAATTTAAATTTTATTCTTAATTAGTTTCTTTTGTTTTAATATTTATTTCAGTTGTTTTAGTTTTAGTATTAATTATTTTATTTATTTGCTTTATTTTATTTTATTTCTCGTACCATTTGAATTTAAATTGCATGCCTAGACGTAGAGATAGATTTGGTAGGTTCATTAGAACTGAGGAAGAGAACTCTGATTCAGAGAGTTTGTTTGACAATCTCTTTGCTACACCTCCACATCTAGTGCACACACCATGAGTGACTACAAGAGACCACCTCGGAGGACTCTTGAAGAGTACCTCCACCCGACTCGTACAGCTACACCTTCGTGTATCATGTTTCCTCCAAATGCACCACCCGTAGATTTTAAACCTGGGATGATACAGTATCTCCCAACCTTCCATGGTTTGGAGAACGAAAATCCCTATGTGCATATTAGAGAATTTGAAGAGGTAGTAGCGACTTTTCATGACCGGTTTGGAACCACAGACACAATCAGACTTAAGTTTTTTCCCTTTTCCCTTAAGGACAAAGCTAAGAGTTGGTTGTACTCTTTTAAGACCTCGGTCAATAGGATCAGGGGCGAGATGACCCGGGCATTCTTTGACAAATATTTCCCACACCATAAGACGGATGCCCTTAAAAAACAAATATCCACCTTTTCCCAGAAAGATAGTGAGACCCTTTACCAAACATGGGAGAGGTATAAGGAGTTGCTAGCTAGTTGCCCCCATCATGGCTTTGAGAGTTGGCGTTTAGTTAGTTACTTTTATGATGGATTGACACCTAGGGAGCGCCAATTTGTTGAGACAATGTGTAATGGTGAGTTTATCCGAAAAGACCCTGATGAGGCCTTGGAATACTTAGATGATCTAGCTAAGAAGTCTCATACCTCGACTGGACCCAATTCCATGGATAGCACCGATAGGACACACCTCACTCCTCCTATTAGAAGCGTACACCACTTGAGAGAAGAGGACAGCCTTAAGGCGAGAGTTGAACTGTTAACCAGGCAAATGGGAACCTTATTAGCCAAGGACAGTAAGTCCATGCATTCCGTAGCCCACTTAGAGCCTCAGGAAGTTTGTGCTGTGTGTAATAGGACCGACCATTTGACACAGGAGTGCCCTACACCTAGAGAGCCATATGAGAACCAATGCAATGCATTAGGGACGTATAGGAAACCCTACACACCGTACTCAGACACCTATAACCCTGGTTGGAGAAACCATCCCAACTTCAGTTGGAAACAAGACTCTCCTCAATCGAGTCAGACACCCCAACCTAGAGGTTATGGTACTCCCCAATATGCCACACATGTCGTCTCTAGGAATTCCTTAGAGGATACTATGCAAGCATTAGTAGAAGCTCAAAAAGCGACCATGGAGGCCCAGAAAGCATTCGTTGAGACCCAAAGTAAAACTAATCAAAGGTTTGACTCATTGATAACTCAACTAGCGGAAGACAATAAGGAGATAAAAAGCCAAATCTCTAAGTTAACTAACGTCTTGAGTGTGAATGAACAAGGGAAATTCCCTTCCCAAGCTCAACCTAACCCTCAAGGGCAACACATGGCACAGGCTGATCAGGGAGGTGCGAATGTAAAAGGTGTCAATGCTATAACTATTAGGTGTGGTAAGGAGGTAGGAGTAAAAGACACCCAAACACAACAGATCCGACCAAGGATAATAGTGTAGACACTCCTCAGGAAGACCCAGAACCACCTCTCCCAGTTAGAGTACCATTTCCTCAAGCCCTTAGGCCAGCCACCAAAGCTGCAGACCCGACCGGTGAGATCTTAGAACACCTTAGGCAAGTAAAGATAAACCTGCCCTTGTTACATGTAATCAAACAGGTTCCCACATACGCTAAGGTTTTAAAAGATCTGTGTACCATGAAAAGAAAGCACCATGTGAAGAAAACTGCATTCCTAACGGAACAAGCTAGTGCAGTGATTGAACAAAAGACCCCACCGAAATATAAAGACCCGGGGTCCCACCATCACTTGCCAGATTGGTACATGTGAATTTGGTCAAGCATTATTAGACTTGGGCGCGAGTGTGAATCTCATGCCATATTCCATATATACACAGTTAGGTCTTGGAGAGATTAAGCCCACATCAGTAGTCTTGCAGTTAGCAGATCGTTCTGTCAGAACTCCACGAGGGGTAGTAGAAGATGTCTTACTCCAGATTGACAAATTCTATTATCCCGTTGACTTTTTGATCCTAGACACCCAGTCCGTAGTTAAGACCGAATCCAAAATTCCTCTTATCCTGGGTAGACCTTTCCTTGCCACAGCAAATGCTCTTATCAATTGTAGGAATGGTCTCATGAAATTGTCATTCGGGAACATGACACTGGAAGTGAACATTTTTCACATCGGGAAACAACCACAGGATGACGATGAATGTCATCAGACATTCCTCATAGATACAATTGTGCCAGAATTAGCACCCATTCTACATGAGTCTGACCCCCCGATCATCTTCTTCCAAATTCAGACCTTCTTGCCACAGGCTACTCTGTTTGGCAAAAACATGGACCAACAGTATGGCAACCACAGTTTGAGGCTTTGCCAGAGGAAAGGGATAAACCAAAACCTTCTTCGGTCGAAACAACGAAAATTGAATTAAAGCCCTTACCGGAAGGACTTCAACATGCGTTCCTTGGATCAGGAGATACATTCCCTGTTATCATTTCCTCAGAGCTTAGTGCATCGCAGAGTAAGAGATTACTTGAGATGTTGAGTGAGCATAAATCCACACTTGGCTGGACCATAGGAGACATTAAAGGTATTAGCCCCCTGATTTTTCCCACAAAATTCATCTAGAAGAGGGAGCTACCCCTCGTAGAGATCCTCAACGTAGACTTAACCCCACTATGAAAGAAGTAGTGCGAAATGAAGTGATAAAGTTACTAGATGCGGGTATTATATACCCAATTGCTGATAGTAAATGGGTTAGTCCTACGCAGGTTGTCCCTAAAAAGTCAGGAGTCACTGTAGTGAAAAATGAGTCAGGAGAACTGGTTCCTACCAAGGTAGTCACAGGTTGGCGTATGTGTATCGATTACCGAAAGTTGAATGCCGCCACCCGAAAAGACCACTTCCCACTCCCCTTTATCGATCAAATTCTTGAGCGGGTTGCTGGTCACCCATTTTACTGTTTCCTAGATGGGTATTCAGGGTATTACCAAATTGAGATCTCCTTGGAAGATCAGGAGAAAACCACATTCACTTGCCCTTTCGGAACCTATGCCTTTCGCCGCATGCCATTTGGTTTATGCAATGCCCCTGCTACTTTTCAAAGATGCATGCTGAGCATTTTTAGTGATATGATTGAAAAGTGTATGGAGGTGTTTATGGATGATTTAACAGTATTTGGCGATTCCTTTGATACATGCTTACTTAACCTGAAAGCAGTGTTAAGTCGATGTCAAGAAAAATGCCTCGTTTTGAACTGGGAAAAGTGTCACTTTATGGTCTCTTCCGGAATCGTTTTAGGTCATATCGTTTCATCCAAAGGCATTGAAGTCGATAAATCAAAGATCGAGCTGATATCCAAGCTACCAACACCCAAAACTGTTAAAGATGTGCGATCATTTCTTGGGCATGCTGGTTTCTATAGGAGATTCATACAGAACTTCTCCTCTGTCTCTAGACCACTGTGTAACCTTCTTGCTAAAGATTCCTCATTTGAATGGACACAGGAGTGTGAAGGTGCTTTCAGGATGCTAATCACTAAACTCACCTCTGCCCCAATCATGCAACCACCCGATTGGAACCTACCATTCGAAATTATGTGTGATGCTAGTGACTATGCAGTTGGGGCAGTTTTAGGACAAAGACGAGAAGGGAAACCTTTTGTCGTGTATTATGCCAGCAGAACTCTAAACAGTGCTCAAATGAACTATTCCACAACTGAAAAAGAACTGCTGGCGGTAGTCTTTGCCTTAGACAAATTCCGTGCGTACTTAATTGGCTCCCCTATCACCATTTTCACTGACCATGCAGCTCTCAAATACCTCCTTTCGAAGAAAGATGCTAAGGCCAGATTGATTAGGTGGATCCTGCTACTACAGGAATTCGACCTAACAATCAAGGACAAAAAGGGTGTTGAAAATGTGGTAGCAGATCACTTGTCCGTTTGGAGTTTAATGACTCCGCTGACGGTCCACCAATTCGCGATGATTTCCCTGATGAACATCTTTTCGCGGTCACACGAGCACCATGGTACGCACACATTGTCAACTTTTTAGTTTCTGGCGAATGCCCGTCCACTTGGAGTTCACAAGATAAGCGTAAATTCTTGGTCGAAGTACGTAATTTTTATTGGGATGACCCATATTTATTCAAATACTGCCCCGACCAAATATTGAGACGTTGCATTCCTGAAGATGAAGTTCTCAGTGTGTTGACCTTTTGTCATGCCAACGCTTGCGGAGGCCATTTTTCTGTAAAGAAAACTGCTGCAAAAATTCTGCAGTGTGGTTTCTATTGGCCCACTCTATTTAAGGACACAAACGGTTTCTGCCGCTCCTGTGAAAGATGTCAGAAATTAGGAGCCTTGTCCCGTCGTCACATGATGCCCCTTAACCCTATTCTTGTCATTGAAGTATTTGATTGTTGGGGCATTGATTTCATGGGGCCCTTTCCACCCTCATTTGGTTATCTCTACATTCTTCTCGCAGTTGACTATGTATCTAAATGGGTTGAGGCAGTCGCTTGCCGAACCAATGACAATGCTACTGTAGTTAAATTCTTAAAGGAACATGTATTGTCACGTTTCGGCACCCCGCGAGTCATTATCAGCGATCAAGGAACACATTTTTGCAATCGATCTTTTGAAGCCTTGATGCGCAAATATGGTGTAGTGCACAAGATCTCTACTGCTTACACCCACAGACAAATGGGCAAGCTGAATTAGCAAATAGAGAGATCAAACAGATATTAGAGAAAACGGTAAACCCCGACCGCAAGGATTGGTCTTTAAGACTTCCGGATGCGCTTTGGGCATATCGTACGGCTTACAAGTCCCTTCTTGGAATGTCTCCCTATAGGCTTGTGTTTGGAAAGGCTTGTCATTTACCTGTTGAGTTAGAACATAAAGCCTACTGGGCTATTAAAAATCTTAACTTTGATTTGAGTGCTGCAGGTACACAGCGGAAACTTCAGATAACGGAGCTCGAAGAACTCCGGAATGATGCTTATGACAATTCCCGCCTTTACAAAGCCAAGATGAAAGCTGCCCATGACAAGCAGATAATGAGGAAAACTTTTGAGCCTAACCAGAAGGTTCATCTTTATGATTCCAGACTCCACCTTCACCCAGGCAAGCTGAGATCCAGATGGACCGGGCCCTTTATTGTGAAACAAGTTTTTCCCCATGAGTGTAGAAGTAGAAGATCCCAAGGACGGCAGAGTATTTAAAGTAAATGGACAGAGACTGAAACCGTTCCTGGACAATCCGATTCACGCAGCGGAGGATACACCTCTAGCTGACCCCACCTATGCGGATTGAGACTTCCTTTTTCTCATTGTTGTACTTTATTTAATTATGTCTTTATTTTTTCATAGTTATTTTTAATCTTTTGTCCTTTTTCCTTTTGTTTTGTTTTTCCTTTCTTTTGCAGGACAACTCAATTTTTCATCCAGGCTCACCACATCTCTAATCAGGTGAACTCCTTCCTTGTATTCACCTTCTCGGTTGTTACATTGGGGACAATGTTTCATTTAGGTTGGGGGTGGTGGTATTATCATGTGTTTCACCTGGATGTATATGTCTTATATATTCGTGTTGTCTTTTAATGTTATTCTATTCAAAAAAAAAATGCTTGTTTGTTTTGTTTGTTTTTAGTCCCTGATAGTTAAACATAGTTCCTATGATGATATTGTTTGTGTTAGGATGAAATCTTAGAAACGATAAGTCCTTTAATGTACTTTTATCTGATATTTGAGTAGTTTATCTATGTTAGACTCGTAAGCACTTAATTATGGGTTTTTAGCAGTGGAAGCCTGAGTAGTTAGCAAGATGACTAGTTGAATAAATTGTATGTCGATGAATGACCGTTTGCTTAGATATCTATCCTGAATTGCTTGTGTTATGACGTATGGTATGAATGCAAATAAAGGAAAAGTCTCTGAAGAAAGAAAGTAAACCACCTATAACCGACAAGCGTGAAGCTACCCATGGGCGAGTATTAGGACCACCATGAGGAGAAATGCTACCTTAAAGGGTAGGTGTGTTGAAAAAAAAAATGGCAAAAAGAAGAAAAGAAAAATTCAAAAGAAAACGCAACAAGAGACAGAAAGAAAAAAAAAACATACCATATTGAGCACACATAAAAGCAACTACAGAGCTTAATTGAGATATCTAGGTTGGTTAGACCCATCGACCCCGATTTTTAGACGAAATCATTGAGTTGGCTTACCTGGGAATAAAGCTTTGAACGAACCTTAACACACACACACTTTGAGTCTAGCTTAGATAGTTTATTCAAAGACTTGGATTTGAGTTACATTGAGTACTTTGAAGGTTCTCTGATTTCACTACTATGCATTCTCTGAGGACAAAAATTATGTGAAACTATTGGGACTATTTAGTTTTTATTGTGTGTTTTGAATGACGTTTGTGGGTGTCGTCGCTGTAAACCCTCACGAGACTATAACTCGTCCACTAGGGACACCTAGGGGTTTAAAGGCTTGTTGCATACGCTAAATGCAATCGTGATCCCTACGAAAGTGGCTTAGATAGATTTATTTATTTAGTTTTATTTTATTTTGCGCTTGAATTGCTAGTGACTAGCAATAAGCTGGTTGGGGGTTGTGATAAGTGCATGAAAATGTACTTTGAAACATTACTAATCTAGGCTTATTGTTAAGTATTTAGTTATATATTTTATGTTTTAGTATATAATTCATATTGTTATATTAATTTAAAAATTTATTATTTACGCTAATTTAGTGATTTTGATTTTTGTTAGTAGGAATATTATACATGGATCCAGGAGTACTCACAAGTGTTTTGGGAACCTCTGGGAAGACACAGGACGAGCAGGGAAGAATGGCGCCGAGGCGCCAAAATCCCATACAAGTTCCAGGGAGAATGGCGCCACGGCGCCATTCATCACCAAACAATGGGCGCCGAGGCGCCATTCATGAAGAACAATTGGCGCTGAGGCGCCAATGAGAGAGCAGGCGCCTCGGCGCCCCAAAATGTCAGATTTCCATACATTTTCCAGACAATTCAGCGCCGCGGCGCTGCGCAAGCAAATCCTACGCGTTCCAGGACTCAAATTTTAGGGTTTTCTGAAATCCTAATGACACCCTGACACTTCTATAAATATAAGACTTCGTCCAAAACACAAAAGGAGGCTAGATACACAAATTCCAAAAGAGAAACAGAGCCGTGCAAATTCCCGGGATCAGAACCAAGGATTTATCAATGATTTTCCCATCCATCTCTGTTGGTTCTTCGTCTAGCATGCGGAACTAATCTCCCAAGCAAAGCTAAGGGCGAACTCTTGTACCAAATTCTTGTATTTTTGTTATTTGATTCATGAATGATTTTAATTGATTAATATAATTGTTATTCTATTCATCTCTTATTCTATTGATTATTTGAGAACCATATTTTATTAGTTTACATATAGATTCAGTCATGCTTTTTCTATGTGTTGTTAGTAAAATTGGTTTGATAGATTAAGGTTGTTTTGCGAGTTGATCTTCTGCTGCAGTATTGCCCGAGGGTATATTGTCGTGTCGTTAGATAGGTTGTAACGATAACCTTGTGAGTTGAGAACGTAGAGAAGATTGAATAACAATTACCTTAGAACTTGAACTGGTGTAGAATTGAATATCTTCCAATTTTGGATTTGGGACATGAAATCCTCAATTGTGTAATAACATGAATCAATAACGGAATATATGTGATAGGTACAAGAGGGGACCCTGATGCTTTGCTATTTTTTTCATTATATTACAATCTTTTAAGCCTTTGAATTCTTTAGTTTTCCATCATAATTTAATCCTTTCTTTAGATCAGTTATTGCTAATCGTTTTTGTTTAAGTAAACCAGTTTTTGTAACCATCTCTCTGTGGAATCGACACCCCAACTGTACTGCGATAACCGCGAGATATATTTGGGCGTAATCAATAGTGCAACTGGATTTACTGTAAATCCCACATGTGACGTCAATCACGTTTCCATGTTATTATTGCTCTTTATTCGTACATTATTGACCATTATTCGTACATTATTACACATCACTCGTACGTTACATCCATCCAACTATCTGGCGGCTCTAGGTTTCATGTAGGGCTTATGTCATCCATAAGTCGGGATTCTTAACCAGGTCTGGTCGGTTATGGTTTCAGAAGCTGATATAAGTCTCTGAATTTTGAATCTGATGTCGAGGCTGCTCAAAGAAACTGGAACTAAGTCTGCTCTCAAAGTCTGATGTCGAGGCTGATGTGAACCACCTCGAGTATGCCTTCACAGATTCTCAAATGCTATCGAACTTGATACTTCTCATAAGGTCGGTTCGGGGTCACAACCGTCCTCCTTATTTGGTTCTGCCTTCGGGTGCCTCTCTGCACCTCGGGCTCGAGCCCCCTGCCCGACTTCTCATCCTCATGAGAATTCATCTGCTAAGTACAATCCTCATTTTATCCTTCTTCGGGGTTCTGACTTCTTAGGGTTGGAAATCACCATCAACAATTTCCTTAAGATTTATGAGATGTACGGGATAAAAGAGATGTATAGAGTATTTCCTTAAGATTTATTTAGATTATTTTGATTAACTAATTAATTAATAATTTATATTAAATAATTTATTTCAAAAAAGCTTTTCATCATTTCAAAATTTACCTTCAACACAAATTAAAGTAATATTGAATGATTACAAAAATTGTCCACTATTCAAATTTTTGTCAAAATTTTATGCTACAATTTAAATTAAAAGAGCTGGAACATATATAATTTGCATAATTTTCAAAAAAAAAAAAAAAAAAAAAAGTGGAGTACCGTATACCAAGAATTTTCGAAATAGAATTTACTGAATAATGATATATAAACAAAAGAGTAACAAAATGATGATTAAAAGTAATTTTAACACATAATACATATATTTTATGATTAATTTTGGTCATTATTTCATCACATTTTTGTTCGTTAATCATTTTTGAAACTTAAAACTGTTACATTTTGTTGGCACAGAACAGTCACCATTTAGTATTGATACTTATTTTATGCAAGTAGAGAAGTACTTAAGCTCCATTTAGTATTAATGTAGTTGCTGTGCTGTGAAAGTTTCAGTCAAAATGTTTGAAAAATATATTAAAACTTTGTTTTAAAAATTAAGTCGGAGTTAAACAGGCACACGTTTATTACAACAACGGTGGCCAAAATTCACAATCCTTGATTTATTAAACCATGACTTAAAGATGTTCAAGGTTCAATTTTCCAATCACGCTGGATTAAGATCAATATTTTTTATAATACGAGTCTTTACAATATGTGACCTGTAGCTGAACACTTCATGAATCTTGGTAGCAGAAGCCTTAACCTCTGTTACAACTTCCAAGTGAACAACTAGAGACCATTTTTATTGGATAAAATTAACTAACACAAATTAACTGGGTGTCCTTGAGGCTTAATTTACATAGAAGTTTTGCCGACATTCATTCACACATGAAATGCAAATTAAGAGGATTCAAATGTCATGATCATTTCACTTCCAAATGGTTTTTTAAAAAAAAAAAAAAAAATAGTTGGAAGAATCAGAATATTTTTGACTTGGGGATATTGGCAATTTTTAAAGAGTCTCAATTTGGTTTTTTTTATTATCCTATTTGAACGGAAACGAGTATGTAAAAACCATCATCAACACTTATAAATTAAGAATTGTCACTGTGAAAATTCAACTTAATTGACTGGAAATTTAATCTCAAAATGGATAATTGAAATTTCGTATAATTCAAACGAAGCATTGTAGATTTTTATACTCTTGCTCATTCTCATATGACTCAGAGTGTTGTCAGTCAAGATTAAGATAAGTTAAGGTTTTTAATTATCATTATATTATGAGAAGAGTCATAATATGGGTAAATACATAATACCTTATATAGTATATCACTTATTTCAAGTAAGAAGTAAGGCTTCTTTAATGGGATTCTTAAAGGTTGGATTCCCTAAAGTACTTGATGAAGTTATGATGACCAATGTGTTGTGATTCTCTGATCACTTAAGAGTGTTTATGAGGAAAACCGAATTCTATTACTACTTGAATAAACTTTACAAAGTGTTACAAACTTTACAAAAAAAACATCACTCTCTCTTACACTCTCTAAACTTTATTTACTTGAAGCTTAATGTTTGGGATGCTCTTGCTCTCAAATGAGAGCTCTTATTTATAGCCAACATTTGGCTCACAAATTCAACCAAGCAATCCACCTAAAGTAGTTTTGGAAGTTTGCTTCATTGTCAAAAGTTGGTGCACCATTTTCAATCCCACCTAAAGTTTTCTTGGATAGTTATGCAAAGATGGTGATGATGCAGCTGGATCCTTCAATTCTCCCCCTCCAGTTGTGAAACGATTTTCATCTGACAGTTATTTTGGTTGTCTCTACACAGCTCTAGCTTGTCCCGATTAACCACCTTTGTTGACATGTCGGTTGTGTTTCTGCACAGCACACTTCACCGTGTCTCTGCATAGTACTCTTCTACTGTGTCTCTGCACAGCACAGTTCCGCTGCCATGTTTCTTTACTAATTTGTTCATCAGTGCCTTCTTGCCTTGTGGAAAACTATATGGCTCCCTGATAAGTGTGGTTTATACCCACTTATTATGATATTTTTAGCTTATTATTTTGTTATATTTCGAGATATTTAATGTCATTTATAGTTTATTTTATGTCTTATTTGTAGGAAGCATTAGAACATCGATAATAGAGCAAATACGTGTGTTTCGGGACCTATTGGGAGCATTGGACTCAAGAAGCAGTAAAAACCAGCATCAGCTGCGTACTGAAATTAAAAAGACTATAACTTTTGATCTAGAAAGAGTTACGAAACCCATAATATATCGATTTGCATCTACTCGAGGAGATCTAGTCATTTACATACATTTTTCAGGGATTTGGGTGCCACAGCGCGCACTGTTCAGCGCCGCAGCGCCCCATGCGGAAGAAAACATGTGCAAGCCAGGAAAGTGATTTTTAGGGTTTTTAACATGTACTATGACTCTCAGGCTCTACTATAAATATAACAGTTCGTCCAGAATTAAAAAAGGAGGCTAATACACTGCGCAAAACACGAAATACATATTTTTAGAGATCCAATGAGAGGATTGAAGAACGACAAGATGAGACAATTCTTTAATATCCGGAGAGGAAGAGATTCAATTCGGGTTTTATCTTCTTATTTCTTTCTTAGAACTCTAATGATTTCCATTAGATTCGTGGCTTGATTATTTATTATTTTATCTTTTGTCATGAATTTACTCCTTAATTTTGGAGAACGATTGTAATCTATGCTCAAACCTTGTATTTTATTTATCAATTTGTTATGAAGTTTTATTGATTTATTTATGTTCTTTTGAGTTTAATGCTTCTTGATTGTTGGCCACAATTTGAGATGATGAATGTTTAGAATCTATCACTCGAGAGAGGGGATTTTGAATAGATCTAGAGAATATGACCTAGGATTTTATAGAGTTCGAGAGAATCTGTAGTCCTTTGAAGTCGTTAATATAGAATCACAAATCGTAATGAGTTGTTAACTATTGGATTTTTATAGAGATATCGAAATCTGTAGTTAATGATATTTTCACTCGGCACTCGAGAGAGGGAGTGAATATTTTAGGAGTCTTGACTTATAAATAATATAACTGAACAAAGATTAATTGGCATAACAAATACATAGGCGACAGTTAGGTGAAATTAGGATCATAATCTCTATAGTATTAGTTCCTCCTATTTTATTATTTGTATATTTATCTATTATAAATCTTTATTAATTATTTTCTAAATAAAGTTAGGATTATCAATTGTAGTACTTAGTGCGAGTTAACGCAATCCCTGTGGGTTCGACACTCTAAACTCATTTATACTAAAACTTGACACCGTACACTTGCGGTACGATATAAAAATATCACAACACTCCCCCTCATCAGTAAGTAGAATATATTTGGATCCTGATATCTGGTTGATGAAATCATGTCTCGCTCAGATCTTCTTGTCTGAGGTCCACTGGTTTCAGGAGGTCTGTCATCATCTAACTCTATGGATGATCATGTTATTACAACTTGTTTGTTTACTGTGTTCTTACAACTGACTTTGAACAAACAGTAAATCGAACAGAAAATAAACAACAAACAACGGTGTTACAATTAACAACAGTACAAAAATAACAATTACAGGCAGTGAATCAGTGACAGTAGTATAGCACGAATCAGCGACATGAACAGTAAAGCAACAAAGAATTTCGAGGATTGTTGAAGCGGGCAACAATCTCCTTAAAACAAATTCGCCCCCTACCGAAGGTGCAATCCTTTTTCTAACGAACCACAAAGTGTCTTGAACTCTCCAAAAAGATTTTCGAAAATTGGCTGGGCCGGGCCCACACATTTTGGTGAACAATCATATATAAACATAATTTCCTCTCTATAGCTTTCCCATATGGGACAAACCAACTTTTTTTTTTCTAACACCAATGGGTGAACTTTGAGCAACAATTTCTCATTCACCCAAACATCATTTTAAGCATATGAATATACCATTTCGAAGTACTCACGGAGGAGTATCCGAATCATTCAATAACAACCACTAACTCTATGGATGGAATCATAGAGTTAGAATATGTTTCCTCAGTGCCTTCTTGCCTTGTGGAAAACTCTTTAGCTCCCCCTCATCAGTAAGTAGAATATATTTGGATCCTGATAGCTGGTTGATGGAATCATGTCTCGCTCAGATCTTCTTGTCTGAGGTCCACTGGTTTCAGGAGGTCTGTCATCATCTAACTCTATGGATGATCATGTTATTACAACTTGTTTGTTTACTGTGTTCTTACAACTGACTTTGAACAAACAGTAAATCGAACAGAAAATAAACAACAAACAACGGTGTTACAATTAACAACAGTACAAAATAACAATTGCAGGCAGTGAATCAGTGACAGTAGTATAGCACGAATCAGCGACAGGAACAGTAAAGCAACAAAGAATTTCGAGGATTGTTGAAGCGGGCAACAATCTCCTTAAAACAAATTCGCCCCCTACCGAAGGTGCAATCCTTTTTCTAACGAACAACCACAAGTGTCTTGAACTCTCCAAAAAGATTTTCGAAAATTGGCTGGGCCGGGCCCACACATTTTGGTGAACAATCATATATAAACATAATTTCCTCTCTATAGCTTTCCCATATGGGACAAACCAACTTCTCTTTTTTTTCTAACACCAATGGGTGAACTTTGAGCAACAATTTCTCATTCACCCAAACATCATTTTAAGCATATGAATACCATTTCGAAGTACTCACGGAGGAGTATCCGAATCATTCAATAACAACCACTAACTCTATGTATGGAATCATAGAGTTAGAATATGTTTCCTCAGTGCCTTCTTGCCTTGTGGAAAACTCTTTAGCTCCCCCTCATCAGTAAGTAGAATATATTTGGATCCTGATAGCTGGTTGATGGAATCATGTCTCGCTCAGATCTTCTTGTCTGAGGTCCACTGGTTTCAGGAGGTCTGTCATCATCCAACTCTATGGATGATCCTGTAACATCCAATTATGTTGGTGCTGGATCTGAATTATGTCGATATTAAAATTAGAAGACATATTAAGCTTTTAAATATCTTCTATTATCCAATCTTCGAGAAACTCTACATTTTGACGCATGAACCATCCAACAAAAACTCCCTTCATCTCGGAATAGAGAGCAATATTGGAAACAAATAATTAAGAAAGAGATACGAGTGGTAGAAATGTGTGAATGAATTTATGACTTCAAATGAAAAATACAAATTTCAAGTTACTGTAAAATCTTGATGAGATCATGTCAGTACAGTGCAGTCGACAACAAAGTCCCCGACATGAGAAACTGTATCAAGATCACGATTGATTCTGACAATGACAACCCACCAACTAAAATAAAAAACCTATCAACACTTGCAAAATTTCACTATCTTTCTTGCCTCATCCAATAGTTTCAAAAATGAAAACGTAATTAACAGAACAAATATAGAAACAATACCCCTTGGCAAATCTGCTTGCAATAATTGGCTGTACATGTTCAGATGGATTACAATCCTGCCATTATTTCAAATTCCTTTTTTTTTTTTAAATCAAAACTTCCTCACTTAGGTTATGGCCTGAGTGGCAAACCACTCTCAACAAATGACAGAGTGGGCTCGAGCTAGGGCTGCACTAAGGGGACTCTTGTTCCCTCTTTATTATTAGGTATGGGTAAATCTAAATTCTCTCTCTCACGATTGTGAGTAGAGATCTCCAATGACTTTTAACAGTGGAACAGAGAAGCTCTTGTACATCTCCTATAACAAAATTTGGTTATGAATGTTAATTTAATTATCTATGACTTCCTTCGAAAGAACAATTAATTTTGTAGTTAGTATATGAAGTTTTAGGTGTCAGACCACCTCCTCCACTTCATCGTTTATTGGCGCAACGTCACGTGTTTTCTTTTATAGATTATGCTATTCATAAAAGTCCGTATAATAAAGCATCGTTTATTTAAAATATAGGTTAATTGTTCACTTTTAAACCCTACAATTGGAGCTAATTATCCGATCCATATATGTACTATCAAAAATTACTTTAAAGGTCTCCGTTAAATTTTCCCTAGTTTTTTACATATTGTATGTCACATATATATTTATACAAGTCAAAAATACAATTTTATTTTGGAAATCAAATCCAATAACTACAAAAGTAACAACGAGTAATATTTTATAAGCTCAATGACTAAACAACGTAATTGGCTCAAAATTTAAGAACCAAAAGAGAAATAATTAATATGGCAACCAATAAGATCCATCTTTACCACTCGTATCCTCATAAAATTCTAATGTTCATCTCACTCTTAAACGTTAATGGAAATGACAAAAATGACATTTTAACCTACAAATAAATACTATTCACGTAAAATTCAGGCACATATACCAATTGAAGCAGAAGATCAGCAGGAGAACACTATCTAAGATATCTTGAGCCCAAAATTTCTTTTTTTGTCTGAACAGAACACATGGGGTCTCAAATTGGGCCTTCTCATCCTCCATTTTCTTGGCTCTCCTTTCTGTTTCTGATATATGCTTGCCTTAATTACTACTATTATTAGCCCCTATAGTTTATAGATTTCTATTCTAACATCCTCCTCAAGTGCATATAGCAGATCAGCATCAACTATATATCAAGTGGTGAGTCAAGAAAACATTACTTCGAGTTTCAAGTCGCAGCAAAATCTTGATAATGAGATCATGTCAGTGCAGTGAAGTGAAGTCGATATATAATAAAGTCCCCGACATGAGAAACTGTAACAAAATCACGAGTGATTCTGAACCTTTCAACCTCAAATTATATCCACCAAATATTCTTTTCTTCACTGCTCAAATAACACCGCCCATCCATCACCTTCTAAAATAAGCCTATCAACACTTGCAAGTTTTGACTGTCCTGCCTCCTCCATTTTCAGCTAAGCTCACATCTGAAGAACCCTATTGCAAATTTACTTGCATTAATGTCTGCATGTCTTAATTTCTTTACTGAGGATGATCTTTTTTAATCTTAAAAGTTCTTTTCAAAATATTTTTGTGATGTTTGGTTATATTTAGAATATTAAAAAAATTAATGTATTAATCAATAATTTTATCTCTTTATTATTATTGATTAATTTTAAACTTAATATATATATATATATCAAATATTAGTGGTGCGGGAATATCACGCCATCTATACAACACGTCTTTCTCTTATGATAGAGTTTTTAAAGATTATAAAAATTCTCCACATTTTTTTTTCAAAAACTTTATTAAAACTCTAGAGACTCCATATATGAAAAGTTATATGAAACAGATATTACAAGCCATCAGTGGGTCACAATCTTGCCATTATTTCTAATTCCGTCAGTCTAAACATTCATTGTGTTTGATGTATGTAGGGGAAAAAAAAAGGGTTCATGTGGTCCATTCAAATTGTTGCCACGAAACAATTCTCTTTTGACTTGGCTACCCAAATCTAATATTAACGACTTTATGACCAGATACTCAAAAAGTTAAAAATATTTTAAAAAGTTTCTTTTATTTTTCAAAAACAAAAGAATAGACAGTAGCTATCCTAATTATATTTTTGAAATTCTTTTTGGATAAAATGGGGAAATTAAAAAGCTAATCACATATAAGGTTTAAAATGGAATGTGAATGTGATTATGGATTGAAGTGGTGGGGGTCAGCTCAAAATTCCCAACTCATGCAAGTTGGCAAGCAACTTGATATTAAAGAATTTTCAATTGCCTTGTTTGTACATAACCAAATAATATCTATAATATTTTTAATAATAATAATAATAATAATAATAATAATAATGGGGTAAATCCAATGTTGTGTGTAAAATGTGCCAATGAGAGCAGGGACTAAAATGAGAAGTTGTGCAAATGTTTTTGCTTTCAATAATTTTCTATTCTAGGGGGTGCATTTGCATTTATTTAATCCTCCCTTAATTATTTGTTTGAGACAATGTCTCCATCTGGTTTATTTATTTAATTGATTTCATTTATCTGTCTGCCACGACCCACGAGATTGGGTTGGATGATCTGGCATCTCACTCTCTCTTTTGTTATATAATTAGTAGGATTTTGGCCACCCTTGTTTTTTCATTTTCAACAACAAAAAAAAATAATAAAAAAAAAAAGTGGTGAATTAAATATTGCAATTTAATTAATAAATTGATTTTCTCCTTTTGATGAACCTTGATTTTTCTCTTACAATATAAATGTTACTTTATTTTTTTAAAGGTTTCAATATATCAATATATTACATAAATTAGGAATTTAAATACATAGATTTACAATACATCCCAAAAATCTATCGAATATAGTTTGTAATTTACTGTCTCACTTAAAAGTTGAAATAAAGCGGTTTGATTATAGTTTGTTGGTGTGAGTTAGTTTAATCAGTAAAATATCTTGAGATGATATGAATATCTAATGATGATTGCTAATACGCTATACTTCAAAAATAAAATTTTGCCACAAATTGCATTTAAACATATATAGAAAACTAATTTTAAAAATATTTTAATACTTTAAAAATTGAATAAAAGTTTAAATGTTTTTAGTGGTCTTTTAAATTGTGATCTCAAACGTTCATTATAAACGTATGCATATAGAAATGAGAATAGATGATTTAAAGCAAAAATTAATAATAATAATAATAATTTTTAAGATATAACTTTATGCTGAGCTTTATCTATCGGATTAGGCCATATTCATGTTTATTTTTTGCCATTCCCACCTATCAAGTCATTCATTCACTTATTCAGTAGTATTAACATTTAATTTTAAAAAACGAAAAAAAAATCCATACACATTTATGCACTCAATTCATCAAATATTTTTGAATAAAAAAATCTCAATTCAATAAAGATTTTAGTGTTTATAGAGCGTTACATCTTTTAAATTAATTTTCAAAAAGATTTTATATCAACGATGCGGTGCTATTCCTCCATTAAATGATAAGATGGTTAAATAAATAATTCGTAAATCATAAAAATCATATGCAGATTAAAAAAAATATTGGAAAATTAAGTGGGTAGTATAACTTTTGATAAAAAAAAAAAAAAAAAAAATGTTGACGAATGCTGTTAACTAGTTGAAGAAAACTAAAGTCATCAAGAAATAAATAAAAACAATAATTAAATGTGATGACAAATTATTGCTACACTTTATTTTCATGGTTTGCTTTCAGAAATAAATAAAAGCAAATTAGAGTACAGGGGAAAAAGAGTTTTAAAAGAGATCAATGAAACAAGGCCGCCTTTGCAAGAAGATATGATTATAATAAAAGAGAACCAAAAAAAAAGTCTAAATTTTCAAAGAAAGTGAGAACTAACAACATCATCATGACTAATAAGTAAATTCAAACAGTCAATAAGTAAAATTTTAAAATAAATAAAGAAACACTAAAAGTAGTTAATTACTTTCTTTTGCTTTCACTGTTGGCTGTTGCTATAAAAAAGATGATTCTGTAGTGTTTTCCTGATTATTATTAACGCAGTTAAACTCAATAGTATTAGAAAATGAAATCATTACTTTTTTTTTTTTTTTTTAGACAAGTCAATTATGGCACCTTCATTTCTCATAGTTGTGGATAATCAGAGTTCTTTACGACCACATATTTTGATAAAAGCATATCCGACTCCTCCCTATATTTTTCTTAATTATTATTTCTTTTTTTATTTTAAATTTAAATTAATTTCATGATTTTCTCATATTAGGCCAACTCATTCAACTCACCCCGCCCTCAATCCAAATTGAATTGTCGATTTAAGTGGGATTGAGTTCCAATCTGTCTAACTTGATCTGTGCCCAGATGATTAACTGAACTCTCAAATTTAAGCAAAAATAATCTTTTTTTTTATCATATAATTTATAAATTCGTCTAAAATCCCAAATTCTAAGACGGCCCACCTCTATTCACCACATCAAAGTAAAAACAATATAGTTAATTCTTCTAGATTTTCTTATTACACGAAGCTACATATTATAGAGAGATATATACACACTACAAGTCGATCTTTTTTATTCACCACAGAAAATTACAAAAGATCCCATTTGAAGATAGACAAAATTAAATAAAACCCTAAGAAAAAAAAGAAAAAAAAAATTCTAAAATAAAAAACATGGAATAAGAAAATAAGAAAATCGAGACAGATGATAGAGACAGGGCAGAGGTGGTGGGTCTATTTCACAGCTCACAATAGCACATTGACAACAATTTAGATACCCCACTAACTAGTTTTTTTTTTTTTTCCCTCTCTTTTTTTTTCTTGACCTAACTCGGTGAGTCAACTCAGTGAGCAACAACTGGATTGTTAGCCGAGTTTCCAAGCCGAGGTGGCAATGAGTGGGCGCGTGTACCAACCCAGAGTGAGACACCCATTATTCTCTTCAACTCTATACCCATCCCCGCCGGCGAACAACGCCAATAACATGCTAGCTTGCTTGTACGCGTTTGATCCAATATTAGCCGGAACAAACCCGGCCGACCCGAACCTGGTTCGCCACTGAGCCAGCGTCTCGTGTCTCTCAACCCTCTCCACTCCTTCACAAGCCACCACATTACAAATCTGCTTCCCTAAATACGCCTCGGTCATCGCCTTATGATTATCAGGACTATTAACAGAACCCTCCAATGAATCGAACATAGTAGAGTAGTAATGCAATGACTCGGTGAACCGATCTAAGAAAACCGGACCGTTGTGATTTGCTTCTTGCTCAACGACGGTGAAAATATCCGGTTTAATATTCTTGACAACAGAGAAAACCTTATCAATACCACCAGGTTGAGCCAACAGCTTGTGTAACTCGAACACTGAGTTGATAGCTACTGAGTCAACTTCACTCGGTCTGAGTTCCAGCATGGAAGCATCAAGATCAGCCAAGCTATTACAAACAAAGCCTCTGTATTCAAATTCAACATGAATACTTTCAGCCAACTGAGCCAACTTCCAGCCAACTTGCTGCAAATGGTCAGTATTGTCAGCCGCCGGCGGTCCGATCCCGGTGAGCCGGAAAGCCGGTGGACCGCCAGGGCGGACCGCTAATGCCTGCATCAAAGCAGGCCACTGCATGCCTTGATTCATAGAAAAATCAATAACATGAACTCGTTTTTTCCCTTCAAAAGCTTCCAGAATCGATTGATTAGCAGTGAAGTGGGCAAATTTCAAATATGGGCAAGTTTCGTAAAACTGCATCTCAAGAAGTTCTGAGAAAGAATGATCGATTGAGCTTTGAGGGCGGAATCCGTAAATACGACGTGCTAGGGCTTCAGCGAAGTAGGTGGCTACTTTCCCCATGGCGCCGGCTTGAGCAACGGCTAGAAACCGAATCTGTTTGACAAATGCTTCCGCTAAAGTGAGGTTATTTTGTTGAACGGCTTCAGCACAAGCCATTAGAGCATGGACTAGCCGGATTCCGTTATCTTGTGAGTCGGCTAGGACTAAAGGACGAGTTGAGTCGGATGGGTAAAACTCAGCTGGGTTGTTAGAAGTTTTCAAGCGCTTGATCTCTCTGGTTGTTGACGAAGCTGATGATTGATTAGGGTAATTTTCAGAATTGTTAGAGCTATACATAGCCTTACCAGGAATCGCTTTCAGATCGTAATCAGAAGTGCTAGAATCTTCTAAAATTCGTTGATAGTTAAAATCAACGGATGTTATTGTTGATGATTCAGCTGGAGCAACGAAAGAAGAGTCGTCAAAGACAGAAGCAGCAGGCACCGGATCTAAACCCAAACCCAAACCAAAACCCGTGGGGGGATTGAATTCAGAGAGCATGCTTTCAAGCCAATTTGATAAATTAGAGGGATCGTAATGAACAGTATTAGAAGATAAATGGGTAAGACCGTCCTCTTGGAAAGCACCCATAACTTCTTCAAGCTGTTCAATCTTTTGAGCAACTTGGGCCATATCTGAAGATCTCACGTTGTAACCCAAAACAGCGAAAAGTTCATCCATGCCGCCATCCGTTTGATCTTCTTCCCACATCTTCCCTTTTCCGGAGGATGCGGCCGCCATGCCTCCTCCGTTCCCATTCGCCCGCGGCGGCGGCGGTGGTGGGTCGAGTTGGTTGTGCTCTCTCTTCATGATAGTTTTTGAATTTTCTTGATTTTGTTGTGTGAGTGGTGGAGTTCAGAAAACAAAGAAGAGTTAATCAAGACTGTGAATGGGGAAGAATCTGAGCATTGGGGATTGGTGATTGTTGCGTGGTACTGCCACTTAAAGATTCAGAAAATAAAGTAAAAAATGTTAAAATATGAGAGTGAGTTTTTAAGTAATAATCAGAGAGAACAAATAATAAATTAAAATAAAAATAAAAAAAAAAAACGCTCGTGATGAGGCGCGACCTCCAATGAAGAGAGAAAATGAAAAGAGTTAGCAGCAGCAGCAACTATAACTACAGCTCATGCCTCAAGCTTTTAGCTGATAAGATGCGAAATATACATTTTTATTTTGTGGGCACTTGGCAGGTGGCAAGATCAGTCATTGTATTTAGGGTTGTCCACGGAATCGTACCGATTTTTTAGGTTTTGAATCGAACCGAAACTAATTGGTTCGGTTTCGATTACCAATGATTTAAATAATTAAGTAGCATCGGTTCTTTAACATTTGAAACTATAATCGGATTATAGAATTAAATTTATTAGAATTGAAAACATATAATTAGATTTTTTATCTATGTGCGGTAAAAATAGTGTTGAAAAAGAACGCATGTTACCTTCAATTTATTGGCCCGATCTGATTGAAGTCTAATTAAATCCTAGGTTTTACATTGATTGTTATTCTACAGTTTGGCCCAGCACAAATGTCGTGCTTTGTTAGAATTTTTCATCTCTTATTGTGTTTGTGTAGTAATCCTCAATTATGGTGCAGTATGCACGTGTTTTTTATTCTATTAATTTCTCAAAAATATCCAAAAAAATATCAGTTTCCTCAAGCTCATTGGCTCATATAAAGAATTTTAGGTGGATGTATCAAAACTTGTCCAGTGATGAGATGGTCATTGGTCTGTATGATGTACACATCTCGTAGTGTATTTTGGAATATTATGTGGCATAACATTTATCAGTATGCATGCTTAATTAATCCTACATGTTGAGATAAGTGGAATGCTATTAAATTTTATTAATCTCGGGCAAATATAAAAGTGACATCATGCTTTCTAGGGCATTATGGGCTACTCCGGAGCATTCTGGAGTATTCTAGTTTAAGTCTGTAGTACTTCCGGTATGCTCTCAAGGTTTCCGGTGTGAAGCTATTCTGTAATTGGTCTAGACCTGACTAGATTTGGTTTGAAGTCAAGTCACTCCATAGTAGTTTGACTTCGGAGTGGCGTTACTTCGGAGTGACGTCACTCTGGGGTCAAATGTTGACTTTTCTGATCATGCCTCGGTTTATCCCGAAGGTCTCCAGACTTCGGGATTGATTAATTCATGTGTTAGGTTTTTCGCCGAAGTTATTTAAATTGTGGAGATGATCTCTGACTCTTCATGTCTACTAGTACAATAGTACCATGACAAATGATATCTTTCTAGTAAACCTTTGTCTACTTACACTAGTTCCACTAAAGAAACGTGCTGAGGAAACTTCTTCTTTATGTCGACACTAGAGGTGTTCATAGGTCGGGTCAAATCGCGACCCGACCCAACTCGATGTGACCCGATTTTTACGGGTCGGTTCACGGGTTTGACTACCCAACCTGACCTGACCTGAAAAATAATTTTTTATTAGTTTTCTATCTAAAATTTTTTTATTTTTTAAAATTTTTACTATTATTTCAATTGTTTATTACTTTTTTATCTTGACATTTTATATAAATGACAAGTTTCAGGATATAAAATAGTTAGTATTTATCTCTAAAAATAATTAATAAATAAATAAATAAATTCTTTTTTTTGGCCGACTGCTCGGGTTTGCAAACTCAATTTTCGAGTTCGGATTTATCAACCTGCGTGACCTGACTCGATCGAGTTTCGCAAAATTTGAAAAAATCCGACCCGACCCATGAACACCCTTAATCGACACGAATCATTGATTGCAGGTTTACTTCTGAGCACCTATACACCTCAATTTCAATAATTTTTCATCTCAATTTTAATTAGTCTTATGTCTCCAATTGACTAAAAGAGAAAAAAGTAATCAAACTTTCTTATACATACATAACATAGAATATTAATTATTTCAATGAGTTGAATTATTTTAAAGTGGTGTAAGAGATTTGAGATTCAAACTCCCTGGACATAAATAAAGATGAACTATGATTACTTATCCAAGATTTCTTTTTTGTCAAAGAATATTATGTCATATCTAGAGTTTTCTCTCTAGTTTCAAGATATGATAATTAGGTATTAATTTATAATCGAATCAGAACTAATGGGTATAAGATCTTATTTGATAAAATAAGTATCAATTATAAATTTTGAAACCTAATTTTTTTTAAGCAGGTTCTAATTTATTCCATCGAACTATTTTTTACTAACCTTTAATCCCCGCTACTTATAATGCTGAAATGACCACTTTCTTTTATTTTTCAAGGCAATTTTGTTAAATAATAAAGGTAAATAAGAAATTATAAAGATAAAATATAACAAATCTTCTTCAACCATATAAACTCACGCTTTCATCTCTTATTATATAATCTTTCAAGTGTGTACAAATAAGAAGATAAACCCTCATTTTATAGTCACATAACCATAAAGTAAAATAAATATAACTAATATATATATAATATATCATAACTTCTATGAAGTAGTGGGAGTTATAGGAAGATATAAGGTTGGTAATGAGGAGATAAAAAATTTACTTGATAAATGATAATTGTGATTTATACTTACTTATTCATATATTCTTAACTTATTACTTTGATAGATTTCATACCATTTTACGTATTTTGTAGTTTATTTTTTGTTTTATTGATAAGAAATATTAGAGCATGGATCTTTGGGCAAATGGACGTGTTTTAGAAGCTTAAAGATAGAAATGAAGCATACAGGAAAGGAAAAATATGCAAAACAACACATCATGGCAAAAAAACTGGCATCGCGATGCCATTAGGCATGAAGAAAACATATGTTTGTTTAGAGAAGCTGGCGTCGCGACGCCCGATTTTCAAACTCATAAATATGTTTTCTACAAGTAGAATGACTTCAAGACTTCCCTATAAATAAATAAGTACATCCAAAACCCTAACCAGGAGAAAAAAACACAACAAGAGAGTTCAAAATACATAATTTAAAGAGATCTAAGGAGATGATTGAAGAGCAAGAAGAGAAGACGAATGTGGTGACGTCCGAAGATGAATGTATTCGATTCAGATTTTATCTTCTAGTTTATTCTTTCAAACTCTAATGAAATCCAATATGTTCTTGACTTTTCTATTATTTTTTTATTTAGTCGTGGGCTAATTTTCTTATCTAGATGATGATGTAGCTTATGTTTGAACCAATGTATTTGATTGCCAATATTCTAAAGTTTTAAATTAGATTATTTATATTTTCTTGTGTTTAATGCTTCTGATTTACTGACCACAAATTAAATGATTTCATATTTAGAATCTATCACTCGGGAGAGTGAATTTTGAATAGGATCCATAAAATATAACCTAGGAATTTTATAGAGTTCGGGAGGCCTATAATTCCTTTGATATATAAATATGCTGAGAATGACATCGATCTTAGAGTAGTCATGTAATAATACTGAAAATTGGGTGGTCCGACATTGTGATAGTATTACTATTATAAAATATTCTTAAAGTAAATATTTATATGTCGCTGATTTTGGAATACGGTCGAATTCTTATAACCTAGAAAACTATCACATATCGTATATTGGAATTAGAGTTCCAATGGTATAATCCAATAGACCATGAGTAAGGCAAGCTCGTATAGACATGTGGGTATTCGTTAGAGCGAATACTGAATGACTTACATGTGATTCCTAATAGTTGGAAGTACACACCACCGTCAATAGGAATCTCCTCGAGTTGAATAACATATGTGATCATTTGACTATATGAAAACATTGATTTTGTGTGTGATCCTCCATACTTTGATGTCATTTATGTTAGATAACTTTCATAGTCTGACTGTTAGATGTTCGATGGGTGTGGACCGACGCACTCATTAATCAAGTGTGTATCAAGATAAGATATGTCGGCCGGAATGTATACCATAATGTGTTAAGGTATCCACATGAGTAAGTCACGATTCTTAAGACTTTGGCCAAAGCCGATCACTTATGGTTGATCACATATATCAGAAATAATATTTCGATTAGTTGTAAAGAATCATTGACATGTCGACAATATGAGATGTGCACCTTGGAAACTTGAAAATGTAATCTATGTTTCCTAAGCGCAACTCGGATAGCCTACGACGGAGGAATTGTTAAACATATGAGATGACCTCGACTTGTATAGTTTAGAAAGGTCGTTCGTGTTCTTCACAAATTCAGAGGTGGTCGAATTACGTACATATGAGCTAGGCTTATATGACGAACGTCTCTTAACTTAGAGAATGTCACAATATGAAGTGTATTCGTTGAGCATTTGGGTAGCCGATAATGTTTGATAATAAATAATATTTGATGTTATAACTATCAATCAAAATAATTAAATATTTTTAGATAACATTAATTATTTACTTGATCTATTGAAATTAATTGGATTAATCCAATTATATAATTTGATAATCATTCACATTTTTATATTTAGAATCTTGTGTATTTTTCCATAATATCAATAATAACAACAAATACAAATATATTTTTTACACTAATCTTATGTCAATTTCTAAAATTATTTATATATCAACATAATTGATAGAAAATTTTTTGTTTCTCATATATATGTCCGATGTGATCTCTAAATATTTATAAATTATTAGTCTCTGCAAGAACGATTCAGATATCTTCATCATTTGCATGCATGTCTTTTTAGGACAATTTGAATCTCTGTATTTTTCACCATATACCTCTTCAAGGGTAATTGAGATTCATTTATTTATTGGTATATATACACCTCATTAAGTGCAATCTATACAATAATTTCATATAAATCAATATTTTGTTATATATGTAAACATGGTCTCTTCAAAAATATATAGCTATTTCACATATTTTTCACAACATCTCCCCGAGAAGTAATCTATCACACTTCATGTGTTTTTATATATATTAATATCACCACTTGGTTTATCACACATCACGCGTTTACATATCCATTTGTATGACTATAGTCCTTTAAAGATATCAATAAGTGATCTTTATCACTTTTTCCATATTAATAAATTCATTCAGCAATTAATAATGCATATAAAATATTCATTTGAACATCAAATTCAAAATGATTTACATAAAATTTAGATGAGATAAAATGATACATATCATTATAATAACATCATGTCATTTGTTGCATATAATCTTACTTCCTCTCACGATGGGATGACTTTTTCATCAATGTTGAGAATTCATAAAATATATGTAACAAAATAAGTATATAAAAGGTTTAGCCAAAAATAATAATAATTGATCAGTCAAATAAAATAAAAATTTCAAATCATTACTTGAATTTCATTTTAATTGATTTATACAATAAGTAATAATAAAAAATCTAATACAAAAAGCAATAAAAAAAATATTTGATTCTTTAATGGAAAACCATTTGAATATATATTCAACAATGTGATACATAATTATTAGGTGCATATTTTGCAAAAGTTATCATACCAAAGTATTAATAAACTTTAGATTTGTTGAACTTCCGATTCATCATACACATGATTTAATTTTTATTCCACTTCTGGTTGTATAATACATCTTAATTTCTTGTTTCAAAAAATAAGAATATTATCATTATCATTTTTATAAATAAATAATACATGTTTTCTAATTTCTACTCCCATAAATAAGAATTCATCAATTTATGAATAAAAGACATATGTAGCCATACTTCCATGAATGAAAGCTTGAACCTCTAAAGTGTAGAAATTCTCGTGTTGGTAACGTGTTAAATAATAAAAGCATAGAAGAAATTATAAAGATAAAATATAACAATATTCTTCAACCATATAAACTCACTCTTTCATCTTTTATTATGTAATCTTTCAAGTGAGTACAAATAAAAATATGAACCCTCTTTTTATGGTCACATAACCATAAAATAAAATAAATAGATAATTATAGATACATAATGGATCATAATTTCTGGGAGTTATAGGGAAGATATAAGATTGAAGTGATAAAGACAACATTGTCATTAACAGGTTGAGCTTATTATATAGTTTATGCACGATTTTGCCCCTGAACTTTGTTCGAGTATTCTATTTTATTTTTCAACAACCTTCTAAAGCTTAGCAAGGTTTTTCTTTTGAGTCCGAAAAGCACTAAACGAGCACGATGAAGAGAAAGAAAACAATAGCTTGAATTCTTGATTCTTGATTCTTGATTCTTGAAAAGTGTTTTCTTTTGCTTTTAAAATGAAAGGTCAGCGAAAAGTCCATCAACTTATCTTTTTTAACAATATAATAATTTTTTAAAATATATTTTTAGTATATCACCATTGTTTCTTTAACGAGATTGATTGCTGACACTTGCATTCCGTCAGAAATAAATAAAGGGAATATTCCGAAGCCAAGACTGATAATCAACATGTAAATTATTTTAGAGGGGGACCCGACCAACACAAAGTGACTGCTGCTGCTATTGTTGCTGGTCAGTCCCGTGAACAGTGTTTGATTATATTGCAAGCAAAGAATATGATCCAGAGTTTCTCGGGATTTCCATCCATCAGTGAAACTGAAACCCCTTTGATGTTTAAGTCATCAAATGGGCTGTGAAAACTAATGCAAGAGAAGAGAGTATGTGAAAATATTTCAAGGACTCTTGTCAGAAATTTTCAAAATAAAATATGACAAAGATCTCTTGAAAATTCAATTGAGTTTTTGATTTGGGAAAGTGATGCATACATTTTGATTCACCTTTAATTTCTTCTCTTTTTTTTATACATATTTGATTTGGATGGATCTGTAATTTTCACCTCTTAATATTCCCTATTGCCCATCTAAAGATCTTTTATTTCTACTCTTTTTTTTTTCTTTTTGAATTTTCTTGAGAAAACTGAGGTTGTAGGTAGGGATAGACTTCAGAGTTGAAATATACTAATCTAGGTATAGGATGGTATATAGGTTAGGCTGAACTAAAGTTTTCTTAAAGGATAATAGTACAAGTCCATATTCACTCACTTTGGCAGTGGCATGTTAGCATTCTAGCATTTATTGGAGTAGGTTTTTGCTCCATGGTTTCAACATCTTACTTTGAATTTCACTTTTTTGGGGAAAAAAAAAAACATCTAATTTTGAATAGAAATATGAACTTCAATAACTCTTTACATAAATCTACAATGAACTAACCATATTTTAATTATATATCTAGTTGGGGCTACCCATAATTATTGTACTGCATTTTGATCCCATTGAACCAAAATCTTGATTTTGACACTAATTATAACAATATCAAGTTAACATAAATGGATATTGAAAATAAAAACAGGCGGCTAGCGGCCATCTGGCTGAAGGTAGTTGATGGTAAGTGTTTTGATATTTATTAATAAATTAAAATAATACAAATCTAATAATATAAATATAAATACATGCTAAAACTTATTTAAATTTCGAAAACAAGAGGCGTTAAGGTGAACAAGGTATCAGCATATCAAATTTATGAAAGCTGATATTAGATCATTATATGTTCTAATTATTAATAAATGTGTTGATGATGATTTTTCACCCCCAAGAACTCAGCATCCCGGTGAAAGGTAAGAAAAGAGTTTTCGCCTACGATGATGAATTTTGTAATTAATATAGGAAAAACTCAAGGTCCTCGTTAGGGCGAGATCAGGCAGAAGGGCCCGAGCCTGAGGCGCAGAATCAATCCGACCAGAAGAGGTCATGATCCGACCAAAAGACGTCATGTTCCGACCATAGGAGGTCATGTTCCGACCATAGGAGGTCATGTCCCGACCAGAGGTCATGACCCGACCCGACATGATGAGAATATATCAGATTCAGAATGGGCATCAACAAAGGCCGACCCGACCATGCAACTCGGTAAGGCAGGACGACTGTTTTTTCAAGCCATCCGACCTGGTAGGACAGGTCGGGTGATACTAATGAGGATGGGATGCAGTGGTTCAAACGTGGCTTGGGATCTGCACCATCCATAAAGCTGTGATGTGACTATAGCAACTTGCAAGGTCATCATTTGACACACGCCATCGTGTGAACATGTGATACAGACTAGCGTTATAAAGGTAGCGTATGGCAGTATCCAATAAGGAGATGATTCAATGAAGTGTCAGATGGCAGGTTTACTTTCGGCAGTGGCAGACTCACGTGGCTGACGTCACGAGGACGATGAAATAATATTATTTTCCTTAGTACATAAAGGGGATGAGAGCACTTTTGTAAGAGTTAGCAAATTTTACTCAATCACTACTTATAAGAAAGAGAGAAAAAAGTTAGTATAAGAGGGAGTAAATGTAGCTCGGTCAAATCTGACCACATGTAAAAGAGAGGTCGGTCAAACCCGACCACGATATAAAAGCTTTATTTCTTTATACCTGTGGATGTAAGTTTGATCTATTCCGCTGAACCACGTTAAACTCTTTGTTGTCATCTGTGTGTTTATTTTTTTCTACTAAGTTTGCTTTTGGTTCCCAACAAACCAAACAAATTCACAGTTTGGGGAAAATTGTTCGAGGAGCGAGTTTCCAGATTTGCCCCTGGAACGAAAATCAGCCGTCAACAGTTGGCGCCGTTTGTGGGGAACATAACAAAAGCAGTAGACGTGTTAAGACGATGGCAGAAGACGGGAACCACAAGTCTTCAGAGGCTTTAACAACAGAATGGATGAAAAAGATGGAGGAGGCTATGAGAAATGAGAGAGAATCAACTCAAGTCTTCATAAAGGCCATGATGAAGAAGTTGGAGAAGTTGGAGAAGAAAACTGGGGAAAGTGAGGAGGGCGGACAGACTCCAGAGTCCTCCAATAACAGTCTGTGCTTTATAGGGAGCGACAGGCGGCTAGCGGCCGTCTGGCTGGAGGTAGTTGATGGTAAGTGTTTTGATATTTATTAATAAATTAAAATAATACAAATTAATAATAAATATATAATATATGCTAAAACTTATTTAAATTTCGAAAACAAGAGGCTTTAAGGTGAACAATGTATCATCATATCAAATTTATGAAGGCTGAGATTAGATGTTCTGATTATTAATAAATGAAATTAACGATATTATATATTGTCATTAGATTTAGAGAAAAGCAAATTCTTTAAGACTTGCCGTAATTGAATTTCCATATCAATAAATATACATGTAACTGGAAGCCCCCCAATAATTAAGATAAATATATCAAATAAGAAATAGGAAAAATATAGAAAACTTCATTACGTCCCTTATTAAACACAAATCCCTTTCCTTTTTATGGTGTCACTTGAAATACCTCTTTAGATTTCAAATCCATTATATTTTTGGGGGTATTTTTTTATCATAAACACTTTTAAAGATAATTTAATTTAATTCTTAACAAAATCTATCATATTATGTCTAACAAATATTTTTATTTTTCAAATTAAAAAAATATAGATAAAAACAAAAATTCGTTTTACATTGTGACATAATAATATTTGGTTGAATGAATAAAAAGAAAAAAAATAAATATGAGCCTTTTCTTTCCATATTTCATTTTAGTGCTATATATTTTCTTTCTTTTTCAAATAAATTATATAGCTTGCCAATATTGTCACATGTTAATAGATTCTTAATATACAATCTTTTGAATTCACGGAAAAGAAGCGCGTGGATACCTATATGAAGGACACCAATTGAGATTACGGCTTCACCGTCAATGTCAGCCACTCACAGCCGTCCATTCGTCAAATCCATATTTCATCAGAATCATAATACTATAACCGCTTTATTAATGGGCTATTGCCTTATAGGTGTACTAGTTTTTGCCCATGCCTACGACAAGGTGTTACAGTATTTGGCCCGTGCCCACGACACGGTGTTACAGTATTTGCTTGTGCCTACGGCACGGTGTTACATAATTAAATGATTTTATTTTTTAATTAAATGATGCCCGTGCCTACGACACGGTGTTACATAATTAAATGATTTTATTTTTTAATTAAATGATTTTATTTTAACTTTCTATTTTTTAATTTGAAATTTTCCATCAATCAATTCACTATCTTTCATCCAATTACCAATGAAATGATCTGGACCGTCAATTAAGCCACATAAAGAGAGCCGTTGGATACACTCTCTTTCCTCCAACACCATTCTCCTTTATTATATAGATATAAATTAATATAAAAATATTTAAAAAATAAATAATATTATTTTTTATATTTATTTATAATATTCTCTGTGTTAATTTTTATATATCCATCATTGCTCTATTATCTTCACAAAATAATAATAATAATAATAAATAAATCATATCGAAGATGTGGTGCTTCCCTCACAAATGAATCGGTTCTGGGTTCGAATTCAGGGGGTGCACTTCTTGTAAGAGCCTGGGACAGCCGATGGTTTTACCTGCGCCGCGGAACAGAATGGGTGGTTTGGTGGTGGGTTTCCATCGTTTCCAAAAAAAAAAAAAAAAAAAAGAATCCACCAATTGTTAAATTACTATATTAATCTATTTTGTAGACACCCGGTCCGTATTATTTTTTATACTAATTTTTATATACTTATCATTGTTCTATTATCTTCACAATGAAAAATCATATCCAATATGACTCTTCCCTCGTTAATGGACCCACCCATTGTTAAATTAATATATTAATATATTTTGTAGACAATCTCTATTGTTTTCGGCCAAATCAAATAAACCTTAGGTTTAGGTTTAAAGCTTTCGAAGCATATCCCAATAATCGGTATATACTATACGGTTTAGGTTTAAAAATTACATAATATTTTTTAAGGGATCAAAAAATTATGGTTCCTGCCTTCCTGGAACCCGAATTATTTGGATTCATTTAGAGGGCAAAATCGTTATTTCAAGAATCTATTAACACACGGTCAGGGGCCTATTTGTACAAAAAGGATTAATTTGTCAAACTAATTGAAACCTATGGTTAATTTGATTCGGCAAGACAACAACAGGAACTGCCGGTTTAATAAAGCCTACTACTTACAACTAGAACCTACTCGCACTATTGCGTTTACTGACTGACAGGTTAATGTTTATCCAGACCGGGCCCACAATTATGAATTCCTATTGGTCTTATTCTTATTGTGAGTGAAAGGGACTCGTTCGGCCGATTCTCGACTGACTGTTCCATTTAGGATATTTCCGTAATTTATAAATATCGATTATCCCATTAAAAAAAATAGAAATTTATTAACAAAATCAAAATCACTTATTATAGAAACCCTACATTTTACCTTGTTTTCTTTTTAATCCGAAAGTTTTAAGTTTTATTTTTCTTTAATCATTTTTCACTAATAAAAGGTTTGACCTAATTTTTCATCAATTTTACCGTTATAAAGGAAAACAAATTAAATTATTGTTCACTTTATTAGTATTTTTTTTGCTTTAATAACTAAGTTGGCAGGTAAGTCCAAATATATTATTAACCCATTTTATCTCTTCTTTGGATATTGTATTTTGAAATTATTTATTTTTATTTTAAATACACATTAAATATTAATTCCTCTTTATTTTTTGGTGTGAATAAGATCACTAATAATCACATTGTGATTGTGCCTAAAATATACTTACTTAACCACACAACTAATTGACAATCATTTTGTGATTATATGTAAAAAAAAAAAAATTGCAATCACAATGTGATTGAGGTCATAAATTTGAATGTGCTCACTGTGTCTAATGGTCGGTAATGTCGGTATTATGATCAGGGGTGGGCAAAAAAATCGACCGAACAGAACCAGACCGCGAACCGAACCAAATCAGACCGAATTTACGGTTTTTTTCGAACGGTTCGGTTTGTGGTTCGGATTAGCCCACCCCAAACGATTTACGGTTCGGTTTAGGTGCGAATCTGAACCGCATCTATTAAACCGAACCGTTATAATTAAAATAAAACCCTAGATTTTTCCTCATCTATCAATCTCTCTCACTGTCGCTCATCACTCTTCTTTCATCTCTCCATGTCACTCTCTCTCTCTCGCTCTCGCTGTCACTCTTCTTTCATCTCTCCTAGATTTTTCCTCATCTATCACTTCGGGAATTATTGACACAACGCCAGAAAGAAAGCCTTGAGAGTGAGCCAAAAAAAAAGGAAAAAAAAAAAGATTACCATTACATTTATTCAGGTTTATTATTTACATTATTATATTTTTGTTGTTCTATTATTGGATTTTTGTTTTTTTGTGGGGGTTTATTATTTTATTATACTTTTTTTTTATGCATATCAAATTTTTTTGCTGCTTCTGTGGATCCATCACTTGCTGCTCTTAGTATAGATGATTAAGGTAACATATGTCCTTAAAGTTTCAATATGATATTTATTTTTTACTTAGTATTGGTGAATATTAACTTATTCTTTTATTAGCTTTTAAGTTTATAAACCATCATTTTTTATGTCAGACTTTTTTTAAAGATTCCTACAATTAAGTTTGGAATTGAACTTATTATCTTAATTTGATTTTGGAAATATTATTTATATGTTGAAGGTACAATTATTGCACAGAGTCTGGTTTGTTAATATTTTTGTCTGAGTAACTAACTTATTTGTAACTTTTCCAGCATGTGATTTTCTGGTGGTTGTGTACCTTTTCATCTTGAAGAATAATTGAAGAACATATGAATAACTTTGGATATTGAGCAAAATGGAGGGAGCCGTAAGCCACTCTTCAGGATGAAGTCGTCCTTATCATTATTGTTTTATTAGCTTCCAATTTCAATGTTGTACTCATGACTTTACTGAGATTTAATTTCGTTAACTTGTATACTTATGTCTTACGGTTGGTTGCAAGGTGACTGCAAAATGGTGTTTTTTTTGAATATTTGCAATCGTAGCCTCATATTTGTGTGATGTTTATTTTAAGAGTCACTGCTCATTGGCACCATACACATTTCCCTTAAGTGGATGAAAATTTATTTTAAGTAGAATAATCTGTAAACCAAACCGAACCGAACCAATCCGTAAACCGTTGGTTTAAAAAAATTTCAATCCGAACCAAACCGTTATTTAATGGTTTGGTTTGAGAGATAAAAAAACCAGACCGTAAAATATGGTTAAAAATCGAACCAAACAGAACCGCGCCCACCCCTAATTATGATTGAGAAACTAATGTGACTGAGAGTCAGTAATATAAATGAGGTCACAGTTGTGTCTATGCTTAATGTGACTGAGAGTCGATAATGTGATTGTGTTTAATGTGACTGAGGGTCAACAATATGACGGAGGTCCCAATTGTGAATGTTTTCAATGTGACTGAGAGTTGGGTCACGTCGGGTCGGATCAGGTGAAATATTAATTATTAAAACCTACCCCCATTATGCGTGAGGGGTGTTTGTGTGTTTTTTTAATTGCTTGTTTTTTGATAAGTAGTCGGGATCCGCACGTTGCACAAGTTCTTATTTTTTATGTTTTTTTAATTAATAAATGTATGTATGTTAATTTTTTAAATAATTTTTCCACTTGTATCTTTCACTTAATAGTAATTCTAATCTCCTCATGCACTCTAACACATTTCTTGAAAAATGATTTCTAGATAAAATATCCAACTCATGCATTGCAAATCTGAGACCGAATTTGGCACAAAAAAAAAAAAACATGCTAGTTAGCAAATATGCTAAAGATGTACAACTGGGGAAAAATGGAAAACAGAGAATTGAAATGAGGAAATTTTGTGATATCATCATATAGTAAATTTCCTTTGACACAATGCGTCAATAATAAGAAAATGAGGGCATATCAAAATATTTTCAGCAAACATATCTATGTTACTTTTGTCTATGACAATTAATTATAGTACAATGTGTACTTTAGGATTTTTGTTTCATGTGCTATACACACACATATACTTTTCATCATGCAATGTATTTTGAAAGTTTAAAATTATAAACAAATAATAATGACATGAGAATTGAAAATATAATTTATCATTTTGTATTTTACTAAAATCTTTTCATACATGCATCCACAATAGATGCACAATAATAATAATAATAATAATGACATGATAATTGGGACCATAATTTATCATTTTGTATTTTTCCAAAAAAGTTTCATGCATGCATCCACCATGGATGCACAATAATTACTTCAAAAAAATAAAAACAAAAATTACAAATTGTACTTTTTTTTTTTGTAAGTGTTGACCTTTAATCATATTGATTGTTGTTGGTATGTGTTTGATTCTTGGAGCAACTTAACATACATGATTGTTTCTTCAAACATTGTGCTTATATCAACATAATAAATCAATAACACATAAAAATCACCAATTTCATTAATTACATTCGAAGCATTCAATAAATACAAACCAATAACAAATAACTTTGCAAATACAAAAGCTAAATTAACGATAAATAATTTAATAAGTTTTTTTTAAAAATCATTTTGCATGTATTGAATTTCCACTGATTAAGGGGCTAAAGTTTAGAAAGCTTGTTTTTTTATATATAAATATTTATTATAATATTACTAAATAAAGAATTTTAAATTTGGCTGGGGTTAAATCAGAAAACTTTTGTCTTAATTGGGTTTTTTTTTTTTAAAAAAAAACTCATAAAAAGACTTTTAAGTTTAATAGTACATTATTAATTAGTCTACTTTTGAATAACTAACTTCATTTATTAAATATGTTTTAAGTTTTGATTTATTTATTTTATCATAATTTAATACTTAATTTTGTGTTGGCCGGACCTTTTTTTTTCTCACGCTTATGCATTTTCCCCCTCTTTCATCTAACTTTAATTAGAAAAACTAAATATTTCTCTAAATATAAAATATTTGATCATGAAAATTATATATTATTAATTTATAAATCATAAACTTTCTAATAAGCACGATTGTCGACATGTTTTGATAAAAAAAATAGTCATAAATTTAGTCATATGAGAATTGCTAACGAATGTCCTAAGGGCACTCGTTAAGAATCCATTTAAGGAAAATTTTGATAGGAAAAATGAAAAAAGTCATTAATGATTTGACAGTTTTTTTTCATTTCCCATAAAAATGATTTCAAAATTTTTCTTAAATGAATTCTTAACGAATGCCTTAGGGCACTCGTTAGGATAACCCTAATCATATTTTAGTATCACATTTCAATTTGTTTAATCATATTTCAGTGAGTAAAGTGACATTTCATTGAACTCAGTCATCAGTGACACACTTGTTTCTGTCTTTTTTTTCCTTCTTATATTTTGATTTTGGAAAATAAAGATAAATAATGAAGGCAAGTTAAATATTTGAGATAGCTGGATTTATTGTCCCTCCCCACTCTCTTAAAAAAAGAAAAATAATTAAATAATTACCTAATAATTAATTTAGGTGCTGGAAACTTTAGCAAAAAAAAAAACAAAAAAACAAAAAAAAATGGGGCTGCTCATCTATATTTTTGATAAAATATATAAAAAAAAAAAAAAAAAGATTTAAAATCCTACACAAGTATTTCCTGCTACTCGGGTCAAAGGCGGCTCTGCTCAAACTGTTTTGTTCTTCATCTGTATGTTCTCATTTTTCAACATTTTTCTTGGTTTTAAAATAATTTCATTTTTATAAATTATTTGCAAAGATTTGAAGAGCGAGATGCTCCGACGTGTTCTATGAGATGAGAAAATCTATTATATAATAATAATATCAAATCATTCGTATAATAATTCAATAATTTATAAAAATAATTAAAATACGAATATTAAAACATATATATTATTTATTATTTATTTGTGTATCACACGTTAGCATCAAAGATTTTCGGGAGAGTTTGAATATCATACCAATAAAGGCTGTGGCTTACTCGCGGAGTGAAGCGTGCATCCAACGCGTTATGTGATCTGTCTCACTAAGCAGCTCATGGGTCACACAATTTTCAACGACTGAACTTTCAATGTCTTCTTGGTGCTGCACTTGAAAGCTAAACCGAAGATTTTTTTCAAAATAAAAAATAACCTAACTGATTACAATCTCACTTCAGAGTTCAGATGGTTACGTTTAATCTTTCAAGTTTGAACTAAGCACATGCATAAATTTGACTAGACAACACCAACGAACGAATGGCACTTGATGCAAAAGAACAGTTCACTTTAATCATAATGTTAATGAACCTAGGTGGCTCTTTAATAAGGCCAATAATGATGGGTTATTGACATTAATTAATAACATTTTACTCTGATTAACCAATGGATTTTTTTGTACCACGTTTAGCACGTCCATGTGATTATATATATATATAACTAAGCTAAAATGATTTAAGGTCTAGAACTAAAATCCATGTCATTCATATTTTATAGATCGATAATCTATTTTCTTCTATCGGTCTATATAAACCGAGATTTATCAATCCCGTATTAAATGATACTTAATCCTACCCAAACTCTCATATTGATTGAGATGATTCATTTATTATCCTCGGAAATAGCTAGATACACATAATATAAATCAAATATGCAATTACCTAGAAATTCCGGGTGTAGTCATAAAATTCTTCATCTCATGAAACCAAAGTTATAATAATATTTAGTTTATGATATTGAGATTAGTAATCAAACCACATAATAAATCAATTTTGCAGTGTTTGAACATTATATAAACCTGATCCTTGACTGAATCTCGAAAAAGGTGAGAATGAGCACATGATGGTCCAACGCACGTGCTTATAACACGTGCTTGTCCCTCTTTTTTTTCCTTCTTAATTTCCATCACTCATCTTTTTTATTTTATTTATATTTTATTTTAATTCTGATTCATGAATATCACAGATGGGGAACAGTAGCTGGGTAGTCATAAAAAAACCTTTACTAACCATGTGCTTTATGTCCCCTACTTCTCTACTTTTTTTTTTTTTTTTTTCCAAAATAATGTTTTACTTTTACCTCTCTATTCGTATCGTTTTGTGTTTAGGTTACATTTTAAAGCCCATAAGAGAGAGTAAAAAACAAAGCCGCAGCCCCTCAAATTTTTTTGGGTTCAAGCAAGCGAGGGCATTTACATTTAATGAAGAAGATGAAAAGTAAAAATCTATTGAAAATCATTTTTTTTCCTGTTATTAAATTAGAGTGTTCTTCTTTATTGTCAAGCAATTTGCTTTTGTTTCAAGCCTTTAAAGCAGCTTTATCCTTTGGAAAGGGGCAGTGCAAAGGAGAGAAAATTTGTGGGTGTTTTCCGTTTTTTCATTGATACGCAAAATGAGAAATATTCACACATTTTTGTTAAAAAATGATTCCGATTACAAAAAAATAATACCATCATGCTTTAGCCTCTTGTTCCCACGTGTATGCATGTGATTAAGGGCCCCTGGCTAAGCTGGCTCGTATAGTTTGGATAATGAATATATGGTCAAAACAAAAGTAATCTAATCCAAAAAAAAGACCATATTGGCTACTCACAATAAGATATTAAATATTCAGGAAAAAAATAAAAAATAAAAAATAAACAGCTTTCATGTGAACAATAGTGGACTGACATAAAAGATATACATACATTTCTTGAAAATATTATATTATTCTGTTTTTTTTTTTTGTTGCCCCGTTTTGCCGCAGACAAAACATAACGAGTTTCACTCATTGCAGGTGCAAGAAATCATGGCATCAACATCAGTTACATCACGTGGCCAAAGGTCACCATTTCGGTACTTGGTATGAATTTATGGACCTTTTGGTTTCATCTTATCTACATATTTGACAAAAGGGATAAGGAATAGAATTAGGTAAAACAAATTGACTTTATCAATAACTTCCCCTAGACATGTAACCAACCCATTAACCCATCCTCGGGTATGAGAGAAAATTTTTATAATGACTCGATAGTAAATATATATTTTTTTTAACGTCGGAAACTCTACCACCAAATTACCCAACTCGGATTTAAGCGAAGTAGGTTCAACCCCCCGAACTCAAATCCAGGACCTGAAAATCAAATCTTAAATCATTTGCCACTAAACCATCGCTCTTCGGAACGACCTGATAGTATACTCATATCCTAACGCGATAAAAATGTGGGGGCTGTGATATCACGTAGTCGACTATACGTGCATATCCTTCCACAATCCCAAGCCTCGTGTCCCCAACTACACATGCTATATATCTATATTTTAAGACATGTAGGTAGATGCAATATGAAAACTGATCATGCCATGAAGAATGACTTCTGGATACAGATAAAAGAGAACATGTTTATAATTTTTGCTATTACTAAACAAATTAATACATGACAATTTTTTTTTTTTGAATTGTTAGAAACTCCACCACCAAACCACCTCTTCCGGACTTAAGCAGAGAAGATAAAACATCCAGCTGTCTCAGGCTCTTACAAAAAACACACTCGCTGAATTCGAACTCAGAATCTCAAGGTAAAATCCTGAACCCTACATGGCAACTTACAATCAAAAGAAAGGCCAAAACAAAGAGAGGACATGTTTTGAAGCTGTTGCAGAAGCCCTAGAAAGAGAAAAATCAAAGCCCCTAAACAAAAGAAATTATGCACCTTTAGGTCTCAAGATTCAACAATTAAATATTGCAACTGCTGCCGGAATGTAGAAATTTTGGCTGCCTCTACAGCCATGACTAGCCCCGCTAAACGATAATTTTTTAGCTGCAAAATAAAATAAAATAATAACCATATATTATAATGTAATGTTACAAAAGGTATCAATCTCAAGAATGAAAACATGTCAGGCCATTCTATAATAGAAATAGCCAAGTAAAATGAAGGCGCACCAGTGGGAATAGGAATAAAATAAAATCAGTAAAGATGGTTTTAGGATGGGATTAGGCATAATTTTTCAAAAGTTATAAGGGGCCAGAGACGCTGCCAAACTTCGCATTCTTGGAGCAATTGAATGTCATGGTTGATTTAGACCACCAAAGGCAGAGAAAGATAGTGTCCATCTCTCTTTTGGGTAAGACTATGTTTTAGGACTTGCAGAAAAGAGGCATTGCAAAAAAGAAGATTATTAAATAAGAGAATAATGGTCCACATTTGACTGCAAAATTAATAGCCCCTAAAACCAAAGGAAGCTTCCACACAGGAAAAAATTAATGCATGTGCGCTAAAAGAAAACATATCATGCATGATATAACAAACACACCCGCCATGAGGCAATGAGAAGTAGGGGTGGCAAAACAATCAACGAATCGAATTTGTATCGAATCGAATCAAAATCTGATGGATTCGTATTCGATTCGTTTATTAAACGAATCTTAATATCAAGATTCGTATTCGATTCGTAATATTCATTTAGTCATGATATTATTTAATAATATAATTTACCATAATTGATTTACATTAATTCTTCACAAATATATACATATGAAATATGTAATTAATATATTTACTAAAAATATCTCACCAAATATCGACAATATTATTTTTCTATGGTAATTAGCCATAATTTCTCGTATCTTAATTGAAAAATAACAATAACTAGTAAAATAAAATAATAAAACGAATCTTAAATGAATAAATGAATCAATGAGCATAAATTCGTATTCGATTCGTTTAATAAACGAATTGAATCGAATTGACCAATTTATTAAACGAATCCATTTTTTAAAACTCGTATTCGCTTTAAAGCGAATCGAATCGAACGAATAAACGAATCCTGACCCAAATTGCCACCCCTAATGAGAAGCATACATAGATTCTTTTCCAAATGAGATTTCAATATATTTCCAAGAGGATTTTCAAATAACCTTAGTCTCATAAATCAATGAGAAGTAGATAGCTTGAGAATGTAACTTTGATAATCTTAGTATAGGCTTAAATTTAATTTAGCAAATGCCATCATATATGCTGACAACAAAACTACTTGCCTCTTGAGTTTCAACCTGCTGGGTGGCGCATAGGAAAACAAAGGACCACGAGCTGAGCTGAAAAGTATTTGAAAGAGCAATCAATAATATTTATAGGAAGAGGAATGCATAAATAGGTATAAAAGAGTTGGTAAAAGATACATTAATCATTAGGAAATTTCAGAGAAAATTAAATTAAATTGGTGATACAACGCATATATGGTTAAGAGAAAGAGAATCAATACCTTGTGAAAATTTCATCTTCTGGCTTGATGTAGACTATTTCCTCATCACTGCCACTACCATTTGCATTCTTTTTCTGGACTGCATTCTTGTGCTTTTGTTTTGCATCCGCAGAAGAAAGTCACAAGCACAACATACACAAAGAGAGTGAGTGAGTGAGTGAGTGAGTGAGTGAGTGAGTGAGTGAGAGAGAGAGATAGCAATTTTCAATTAAAAGAAACCGAGTAAAATATAAGGCGCAGTGGTAAGATGCTAAGACAGGAAAACCTTGTAAATTTTACTGACTAGTAGATAACACTTGAAGCAAAAGGAATTCTGGAGCTCTTCTGTTGGCTTAAAAAAGTGAAACAAGAAAATGTAAGTTCAGTCAAGAAACTCATTTCCAGCATCCAAGAAGAAATGACAATCAAGCTCACCATCCATACTGTAACAGTCATCTAACCTCATCTTCTGTAGCCCATGAGACTTCATCAAAAAGTGCATCATAAAGAGGTGGCAAAAGTTGAGGTGGAAGATTACTACACGCTGGGACACCAGTAGACCCACATTACGAGCCTGTTCCCCTGTAAGTAATCTCAAGTCATTTATGACATCCTTGACCCGGCATGCTTTAAGGAGAAATTCCTTAAGCTCCATGATACATTTATGATCCTGTGAAGAATGAACCTATGGTTCTTTAGCCATTACAAATGATAACAGATGATTAGCACACTACAACTACAACTACAACTACAACAATTTTGCCACAACCAAAATATGTCAGGAAAACATTGTGATTGCTATAAATGTAACTACCTTGTCAATCCCATAACTTGACAGGATAAACTAAAGCAACTAAGTTGGAAAAAGGTTTATGCATCCACATCTAGTAGAAATTATGTTATTTTTTGTTGTCTGATATGTTGTTCAGTCACAAAGAATGTTAATATGAAATGCACATTGATGATGATGGCAAATGTATTAAACCTCATATCTTATAGAGATGACACAGTATTAGGGATGTGATTTTGACCATTAGAAACATATAGGAAAATATCAAGAGTACAAGTTGCTTGCCTGATATCTCCCCAAATTAAGAGCAGTCACAATGGAGAAAGGTGTATCATCATCATCACCCTCTATTTTGACAACAGTGCCTACAGTGGTCTGTGCCAATATCAAGTCTGCAAAACCACTCAAATCCCATTGTGTATCATCAAGGTAAGTTTGTAGTAAGATCTTTACTCCATGGAAGTCATCTGGTTTTGGATCAAAGAAGACAAAGTCTGCTTGAACGACTCCCTTGAATTAAACAGACCAAGCTCATATAAGTAACAGCTAAAACGATATGAAATGGGACCAAAATCATAAGTTATTACTTTGATATTCAGGAAAAATATAACATATAGTTATTTACTTCAGATCCTTCATCAGAAGACTCGGAAAGGTCACTCTTCTCTTCCAGAGTGAGCTTAGAAATTTCATTACCTAAAAAGCGTTCAAAGCAGTGTGCTTATTCACCAAAATGCCAAGGATTTCAAGAACATACCAAATGAAAAGACAGAATTACCTCTCAAATTAAAAAAAGATGAGATCAGTTATGATAATACCTTTGGAGTAACGAGGATGTCCTTTCTGGTCTTTTGATTTATATTTTTGACACCTATCCGAGTGAATGGAGGCAATTTGAGCGATTGAACGAGCAAAAGGAGAGAAGGTTAATGGCTGAGGATTCAACAATCTTCGACGCCTTGTCGGCCTTTGAGGCATCTTGTTGTATTACTCTAAGGCAACCAGAACACTTATATGTGTCATTGACAAGTAAGGCGGGATTGATATGAAAAAGTAAATCTGCCACTTTTATTTCATTAATAAAGCAAAGAAAAAACCATGTAGTCTCATAATCCAAAATAGCTAACTCGCGTGCTGACAAGTGTAATGTCAAACAGATGGAAAATGTTACATTAACATTGAAATCTACAAAAATGAGCAGACGAAAGATAAGAATATAAAACATAATGGTGAAAATTGAGTCACTTTGGCTTAAAATTCAGATGAAAATAAAATTTGATTCTTGATCCACTAAGGTTTCCTGTTCCAATAAAATTGAACTCTGTATTACCAGATTGATCAAAATACAAAATGTAACATGTTCCATGAACGCTGGCCCAAGCCAAGACGCAGGTCATTATAGATTATCACATTGGAAGAGAACAAGTAACCAAAGCAACATTGACAGCATAAGGAAAACTCTGGTGAAATCACCAACAAGGCCACAACAATCAAATTCATTAGCATTATAGTTTAGAATAAATACCCAACTAAAAAAAGGTGTTCACATTTTACAGTCAATACTAATAATGCTGACAGATGATAAATTCAAATCGACACTGATGAATCTACTTAACACAACAACAAAGAGGAGAAAGAACAAACTACTTTAATCAATTGGCAGTATTGAGTAACAGAGATAATTGCATAATAAAGTCAATAAAAATACCAGAGTGCATTCGGAGATAATTCCCATTCTCTCGATTTCTCTATGGTAATTTCATACATTCCAGCTAATAAGAGGCTCTCTACGCTCATGATTATTATTATTATTATTATTTTCACAAAATATAGACGGTTGAGCCTAACTGAGAGCACCTAGTTTAGTTGAACTACAGCTACAAAGGAAAACCATTGCTTCTGTAGAAAATATTTTTTGTTCTCGCAATATTTCTTGAAGACACAGTTATCAGGTCAATATCTAAGAAGCGTTTTAAGTTCTTCTTCATTTCTTCTATCTTAAAATTACTTTCACTACTTAATTCGTTAGAGAGAAAAAAAGGAAGTGCTTACAGCAGCATCAAATAAAAGATTAGCGCATACTATTACAAGTCTTGTGCAATAAGTCAGATTAATCATCAATGGATTTCTAATTGTCGTGAATTAATTAAAGCTTAAGAAAAGAACAAGTGATTGAATTTAAAAAAACAGAAACAAAATTGAAGTACCTTTCGCCGCTGCTTGTCTTTAGAATCGTAAAGCTGCGAAGAACTTGAGACTTGAGAGATTGAATCGCGACTAAAATTGGAGAAGAATTTGACTCGGGGGAATGAAGACACTACTGGACTGGGGGTTAGTTGAGGGTTTTAGGGTAATTGAGAATGAGAGGGTTAATTTCAATTGGCACCACAATGGTTTAGAAAACATCAACTTAATCCAAGACCTTTCAGAAACACTCACCTCGAACCTTGAGCTTAGGCCCAAGCCCAATGAGCTATAATGGACCTGGGCAATTTTCATTTGAGTGGTACTTTTGCCATCCTTCAAATTCTAATAACACTCCATTTAAATTTTATTTCCAAAAATATCCATTTGAGTAATTTTTAAAAGAAAAATTATCATTCTTCGTTAGAAACCTCATCGCCAAATCATCCCTTACGATCTTAAGCGGAGCAGGTAAAATCTCTAGTTATCTCAGACTCTTACAAGAAACTCACTCCATGGAAAAATGAATGATTTCAAAATTTTCGTGAAAAACGCTATTTACGTTATTTATTAGATTAAAAATATGAACGATTTCAAAGTTTTTATAGTAAAATGTACTTAAATTGAACTTTTTTTGAAAACGTTGGAAACTCCGTCACTAAATCACCCGACTCAGACTTAAACGGAGTAAGTAAAACTCTGATTGTTCTATATTTTTACAAAACATACACCCACTGAACTTGAATCCAGAACATGACAATCAAATCTTAATCATTCTCTCGGGGACTGTTGACGATCGATTTTCGTTCCAGGGACAAATCCAGAGACTCACTCCTCGAACAATCTTCCTCCAACTGTGATTTTGTTTGGTTTGTTGGGAACCAAAAGCAAACTTAGCAGAAAAGGTAAACACACAGATGAAAACAGAGGATATAACGTGGTTCGGCAGAATGAATCCAACATATGTCCATGGGGATAAAGAAATGAAATTTTTTATACGTGGTCGGACTTGACCGACCTTTTTTTACAGGTGATCGGGTATGACCGAGCTATTTTATCTCTCTATCGTACTAACTGTTTCTCTATTTCTTACAAAGCTTCGAGTAAAATTTGCTAACCCTTACGAAAGTGTTCTCAACCCTTTTATATACTAAGGAAAATAACATTGTTCCATTATCCTCGTGACGTCAGTTACGTGAACCTACTGCTGCCAAATAGGCTCTCTGCCTCATCTGTTTCACCGAAAATAGACCTGCCATCTGACATTTCATTAAGTCATTCTGTTTAGGCACTTCCACACGCTACATTAATAATGCCAGCCTGTATCCACATGCTCACGCGGTGGCGTCTGTCAGAAGATAACCCCATAATTTGCTCCCGCTTTTCTTCACGAGGTTGGATGACTGAGATGAGACTTTTCCATCTCTCCTAACTATGTTGATCGGGTCAGATCCGAGGTCCCCGACTACCGATCTTCTTATATATTGGTGCTCCTCATGTCGGTCAGAGAATGTAGATCGAACCCGACCATTCAGCTGGATTGGGTAGCTTTGAGTGATGTCCTTTAACTATAATATTCTGAACTTGAAATTCTATTTCTACCCTTCTTGATCCGATGTCAACACTTAGGCCCAAAAATCACCATCAACATATGTCCCTTAGTTCTCGGTTCCAACGAGTTTGTGAGTTGGTGCCGGGAACTATAAGGGTGAGAAGAATACTGCTCGGTTCTGGGTTACTTGCCTCATCAAAATGCCTTCTCTCTCGGTGCTGAGTCTGGTCGGCCTCGTCATTGTTATGTGCTCAGGTCAGCAAAATCTCACTATCAGCCTAAACGACGTTGGTTGATTCATGCATATACCTCTTCTGCCCTTCTGATGACCGCCCATCGAGAAACCGTAAATCAATTATTACTGCCTTAAATGCCCATCAAATCTCATTAGGGTTTCCCTTACTTTCACTCTGTCGTGACACTTGTCATTCATCTATGGCATTCCCGCCAAAACGAATATAACCGACTTACTTCGAGCCAACTGAATGGTTTCCTGATCTCGTCCGTCCAATTGAAATTGAACCGACAATATTAAGGCTTACACACGTATAGCCCATCCGAGCCCCCTCCATTGGATCCGACGGCCAAAATCACCCCGAGCAGCATATAAAAAGAAAAACACCATGCCTATTCGTATTTTTACGAATCCTTACCCTCTAAAGCAACAAAAACTTTATTTTATGCTCTTGGCGACCATCAAGCTCCACTATTTGCAAAGTTCAATCGTCTTCTGCTTCGTCAAACAAGTAAGTTCTTCTCTCGACTCACTCTTATTTGTCTTTCTTGTGTTCTTCAATATGTTAGGATTATTTTTGCTCGGTAACTCCTCTGAAGATTAGGTCATCTGTTCCACCCCCAGAAGCAACTATCATCAGCTCGGGATCCGAAAGCCTTGAGGATCTCGACACCACTCCAACCTCATCTGAGGAAGAGAACCAATCCTACGACAAACGGATACCCCGACCTGACCCCAAGTGATCTCTGAACTTTTACAATCTGGATATGGACCAACCATCTGTAATCACAAATACTGAGTTGGACATCTTAAGGGAGATGTTCGACATCCCTACTGACATCCAGTTAGAAATTCCATCCCCCTCTTGAACATGCGAGCCGACCTGATGAAGGTTCAATAGCACTTTGCTCGACCTTCTTTGACATCGGACTTCGACTGTCCCTCCAAGACTATTTCGTCAAAATGCTGCATTCTATGGAAATCACCCATTGTCAGTTGAACTTGCATAGCTGTAGGATATTAACCGGTCTTCATATGATCTAGCATCGAGCAGGTTTGGGGGAGCCGGCCTTTGAGGAAGTAAAGAGACTGTACCGATCGAATGCCAACCCGAAACCTCACATCGTTGGTACTACCTTACTGTGCATGTCAGGATTCCCCCTCTAATTTACGACCTCATCTCCTCTAATAAGAACTTCAAGGATAAATGGTTCTGGGCCACAAGTGACTGGGGGCGAGTCTGAATGGTCGACTGTCAACTGATCTTATTCCCCGACACATTCTTGGATGAAGATAGGAGCCCGACCCCCTTTTCATATTCCTTCGGACTTCAACTATATGTTAACTCTTGAACCAATTTCAGATTGTTGGAGTGATCTCCCCAAAGTAAGCCACCGAACCCGATCCAGAATAAAGAAAGTCGCGACATTCGCGGGCCAGTGCAAGGATATTGTTGATCCATCGGCCCTTATCGAATCAAGCCTTATCCCGAGCATATCACCGCCCTGAGGCACCTTGGTAGATACCATCTGAACCGCAAACACACTAAATGTAGATTCTCTTCTTCTTTTCGACTTTCTCATACTCTAAATGTCTTTTCTTCTTTGTCTCTTGCAAGTATGTCGAACTCAAATGGGCCTAGGGGAAATGTCCAATCCCTTCTGCAGCGATCTGGCCGAGGCGTGTCCAACATTTTCCGAGCATTACTACCTCAGTTCCTCCGGAAGCTAAAAGGAAAACCGTAGTGACCACCACTCCAACCGGGACCCCCCAAGGCCTACTGACATTCCAAGCTTCCAGCCCATCGGCCCAAGCTTCCGGGACTTCTCATTAACCATCTGTTGTTATAAAAAAAAAAGTGACGAACCTGAGGAGCCCGTGTCGCCCCCGGCAAAGAAAACAACTAGGGGAAAAACCATTGTCATGACCTCAACTCAAACCAGAAATGGCGCCACGCTGCTTAGGTTGGACGATTTTTCGAAGGGGTGAATGACGTTGTGGCCCACATTGTCCCCACTTTCAACCATCTAGCAACCACTATACCCCCAGAACGGATCCCTCATTTTGAAGATGTCTCTCCCGTGGAAATAATCGAGAAATCTTGCGCCTATTTCAAGAGGGTAAACGTCTCCCCCTTCTAAAATTACATTTTTCACCAATCCAAACTAACTCATTCCTTTCATATGTTGCAGGTCGGTTATGCTCTGTCCACCAATAAGGACCTGCTAAAGAATCTCTTATCTGAAGGGGGTCAAATGCAAAGGCTTCAAAGCCATCTGACCGAACGTGAGGTGGAAATGACCAAGAGGGATGAGGAACTCAAGGCAAGGATATTGCAGCTCGAGGTTGAGAATAAAAATCTGAAGAAAACTGAGGCCGAAGGAACTTCCAAAGCCAAAGCTGAATCCCTCCAAAGGGTCACAGTGTTTTCCAAGAAAGAAATGGATGATGCGATGGCTGAGGCTGTTCGCCTGAACGTCGAAGTCGGGTCCTTGAAATGGTGGACCGTTAAGGCCGATGACAAACTTGACGAGTTGAGCATACATAGGGATAAAGCTTTAGAGGACTTGAGGGCGATGAAGGCTAAGCATACCGCTGAGCTGGACCAAGCCAAACTCGAGGGGATGAAAGATTGCACATTCATCCTCAAGGAGCTCATACCGAAGATGAACTTGGATGTGATATATACCGTGGTGAAGCTCTGCAAAAGGGAAATAACCAAAGATAATGCTCTAGGCCTGATCTTCCCGAACCTCGAGCCCATTCAATATCCTGAACCGGTGTCCATGATACTTCCGGTCACTGGAGATCCCGGCCCATCAACTGACCCCGAGCTTGCCAATCAGACCGTTGACCTGGACGTTCTAGCTGTCATACCAGAGCCGGAGGTTCAAGTTACAATTCATGAACCCCAGGACGAGAATCCGACCATTGCTTCTGAGACTGAGGCTCCTGCTGTCGTTGCCGAGACTGAAACTCATTCGATTAATTAACTTTAATTTCCTTTTTTGGCCTATTATGGCATGTGTAACCCTGAGGAGGCTCATTGTAACAAACAATGCAACTTTATTAAGTTAAACGCATTTGCTTCTTATTTTTTCTTTGTTTGATGTCTATCTGAGTAAACCACGGCTAGCTTCTATTCTTCGATACTTAGTCAAATTTTCTGCCTTTTTCCCAACGGTCTTGGGCCATAAGAGAATGTTTCATTCTCAAGCCAATAAACATTTGGCCACATGGAAAGTACTCAACCTCGTGGCAATAAGCGTAATGGGGCTTTGGTGGGACGTAACCCGGCCCCGGACCGGTGGCAGCACTTAGCCACTATGGAATGTTACCTCCTCATGCCAACCAGAATAATGGCCATGTGAGAGATTATCTGACCTCATGCCGAAGAAAATCCATACTCGGTGGGACATGTCCTGACCCCGAGCTGGTAGCAACATTTGGCCATGAGAGAATGTTACCTCCTCGTGCCAATCAGAATAATGGCCATATGGGAGATACTCCGACCTCATGTCGAAGATAAATCAAGACTCAGTGGGATATAACTCGACCCTGAGCTGATAACAACACTTGTCCACGATGGAATATTACCTCATCGTTCCAATTAGAATAATGGCCATGTGGGAGATACTCTGACCCCATGTTGAAGATATATCAAGACTCGGTGGGAACGCCATGAACCTGAGTCAATGCCCTTTGGTCCTCCCCATGCTATGCTCATCTTGACCCTATGTGGATCAACTGATAACTAATGGGGGGAAAATCTCTCTGTGTTCGGCCTCCCCAGGGGTACAAGAGTCACAGAGGCACTTTGGTCGTCCCCGCGCTGTGTGTCTGATGGTTTGTAGTGGTTCGGCTGATAACTCATTGGGGAAAAAACCTCCTCATGTTCGGCCTTCCCAAGGCTACAAGAGTCACAGAGGCACTTCGGTCGTCTCCGTGCTATGCGCGTGGTGGTTTGTCATGGTTCGACTAATAACTCACGGGGAAAAACCTCCCCGTATTCGGCCTCCCCAAGGCTACAAAAGCCACGGAGGCACTTTGGCCGTCCCTTCGCTGTGTGCCTGATGGTTCTCAACGAGATCAGCCAGATAACTCACATGAGGAGAATCTTCTTTGTGTTCGGCTTACCCGAGCTCATTCCTGGAAGATGCAAGTCATGTGGTAATAACGTTCCGGCCCCGAGGTTTTGATAATGTCGCCAGAGATTGGCGTGCCACGAGGGGTTCGCACTTTCCCACATATACTTCATCTCTTCGTGAATTCTGGATCCTCAAAAGTGAAGGCACCTGGATCCGAGTACTTCCATCCGGGGGTTTGATAATGACACCAGAGGTTGGCGTGCCACGGGTTTGGTGCCCTCTCCAGATACCGAGCACCCCTTGATTTATCTTGACCTCGAGCATACCACGAGAATATTGAACATGCATTTCCCATCCAATTAACAAACAAAAAAATGGAAAAGTTTTTAATTTAAAGGAGAAAGTCTTATTCGTATTCATGGGATCTGTTGCCCTTCTTACAACTCTTTGCGGGTATTTTCAATAGAGGTTTTACAATATTTTTTCGTCTTTCGTGTGTTCATTCTATGATACTCTTCTGGTCTGAATCTTTCATTTCGATGCTTCTGATCAACTTTTTAACAGGGTTCCCCTAAATCGAGCTCTCTGAAATCATTTCTGCACAAATCTGGAGCCCATTTGAGGACTTCTGCCTTGACTTCTAGTGGTCCACCGTGAGCTTTTTCTCATTCCCTATCATCTCGGGTGGCCACTACATAATAAGCAGGAAGCACTCATGAAAACTGATCGAGTGCCCCCGGCACACCGGTTCGCCTGCCACTCTATGAATATTATATTGGCCGTGAATCCGAAGATTCGGCAGGTCGAACAACTGCCACAACTTCTTTAGGACGAGCTTGTTCATTCATGAGGAGCGGCATGCAAATTCTGCCAGCTCAGTTCCACTTAGTAATTTCTGGTCACCTCTTTTACATTTCATTCTGAAGCTCAATGAGGAGAGCTACTGGAAGTAATTTCTCGGCATTCCAGGGCTTCTTGAGCCGAGTGTCGTCCAACTACTCCAAAAGATAGACACCCGACCTGATGATTTCCACCACCCTATATGGCCATTCCCATTTGGCACCCAGTGAACCTTCTTCGGTCTTTCTGGTATTCAAAATGACACATCAAATGACTAAGTCACAACTCATGACTAAGTCTCCAGTGTTTGTAAAAACGGGCCATCATTTGTTGATAGACGACCATCTTGACCGCCGACCTCTCTCTTTTCTCCTCTATCAAGTCGAGGTGGTTCCTGACGAGCTCCTCATTCTGCTCGCTCTCAAAATATTATATCAGATATGTCGTCATTCCGATCTCTGCTGGGATGACTGCCTCGCATCCATAGGCCAAAGAAAATGGGGTGTCTCACGTGGAGTCTTTGCAGGTTGCTCGATGTGCCCACAAAACCTTTGGCAACTCTTCAACCCACAAACCCTTGCAAGACCCAAACCTCACCTTTAGATTAGCCTTGATCGTCTTGTTAGTCGCTTCGACTTGACCTTTGGACCTCATATGAGCAGGTGAGGTGAACCTTAGCGCAATCTGGAGATCTTCACAAAGCTTCCTGAAACCCTTGCTGTCGAACTGCTTCCCATTATCAGTAATAATCACTCGGGGAATCCCAAATTGGCAAACAATGTTATTCCTGACAAAGTTTGTTTCCTTCTTCTCTGTAATGGTAGACAACGGATCAGCTTCCACCCACTTGGTGAAGTAATCAATGACAACAATTGCATACTTGGCCTGACCTCGACCAACTGGCATCGGCCCAATGATATCTATCCCTCATTGGGCGAACAATCATGAACTGACCAATGTAGTCAACTGCTCGGGTAGCTAGTGTGGTATATTGGCATTCTTCTGGCACCCATCACATGTCCAAGCTACTCTGGATCTGTCCCGATGCATAGTTGGCCAAAAGCACCCATACCTCAATGTCTTATGTGCAATCGACTGACCTCTGATATGGCTACCATAAATCCCTTCATGTATTTTCCTGAGCATATAATATGCTTCATCGGGCCCAAGACACCTCGAGAATGGTGTCGTATACCCCCTCCAATACAAAACCCCATCTATCAAGCAAAACTTTGTACTCCGGTACTTTAGCTTCATTGCTTCCTTCTTATCTTCAGACACCTCCTCCGTCTCCAAATACTTCCTGATCGGATCAATCCAATAGGCTTTTCCCTCCACATATACCTTCATGACCTCTGGTTCTCCTACACTTATCACCTGCAAACAACTTTCCCGATCGACTTGCTCGAACAACACATTCTCTATCCCCCAACTACTTTTTTCACCTCGGCCTGATAGGCGATCGTGTTCGACTCCCTGGCCTAGAACCCGCCATTCAACTGCTGGATGGCTAATTATGAGTCACTTTTTACTGTCACATCCCGGACCCAAACTACCACGCAAAGTCTTAACCCGGCCGAGATAGCCTCATACTCGGCCTCATTTTTGGTTGCTCCGAAGGCAAATCTCAAAGCATACACCAGCTCTTCCCCTTCACTATTTCGGAGGATCATCCCGGCCCCACAACCCTGTGAACTGACCGACCCGTCCACAAATAGCTCCAACTTGGCTTCTGTCACTGCTAAGACTTGATGCCCAGTGAACTCGGCAACAATACAAAATATGCCAATGTCTGCCCCTTAATTGACACCCTAGACAGGTAAGATATATCATACTCACTCGCTTCACCGAACATTTTACCAGCCGACCCGAGACCTCCTGTTTATGCAGGATCTGCCTTAGGGGTGGTCGGTGTAGACCCCAATAGGATGGGCCTGAAAATAAGGCTGCAACTTTCGTGCTGCCGTGACCAAAGACAGGGCCACCAACTCATGGGCCGGATACCAGGTTTCTGCATCCAATAAGGCCTTACTAATATAATACACTGGTCTATAGACCTTGTCTACTTCATGCACTAGTACCGAGCTTACAGCATATTCAGAAACAACTAAGTACATGAACAAAGTCTCATATGGGATCGGTTTTACTAGTAGATGGGGTTGAGCCAAATACTCCTTCAGCTGCTAGAATGCATCCACACATTCGGTCGTTTAGCTGACCTCCTTCTTGGCCTTCTTAATCAACCTGAAAAAGGCATGACACTTGTCGATGGCCTTAAAGATGTGCCGGTTCAATGCTGCCATCCGACCTGTCAGACTTTGTACCTCCTTCACTATCCTCGGGGACTTCAACTCCAGAACGACTTTTATCTTCTGTGGATTTGCCTCGATGCCCCGAGCACTGACCATATACCCCAAATATTTTCCTGAGGACACCCCAAAAACACACTTGTCTGGATTCAACCTCATATTGTGCTTCCTCAGCAATTCGAAAGTCCCCCTGAGGTCATCCAAATGATCTTCAGGCTTCTTGGTAGTTGTAATCATATCATCGACATAAACCTGCATTGTCTTGCCGATGAGAGGTTTAAATACCTTGATAACCAACCTCTAGTAGGTGCCCCATGCATTCTTCAACCCGAAGGGCATCACCTTGTAACAATACAGCCCCTGATCAGTGATGAAGGTTGTCTTATCCTCGTCTTCGAGGTGTGTTTTGACCTGGTTATACCCCGAGAAGGCATCCATGAAACTGAGTAATCTATGACATGCCGTGGAATTCACCAGTTGGTTTACTTTCGGGAGTGGAAAGCTATCATTCAGGCAAGCTTTGTTTAGGTTGGAGAAGTCCACACACATTCTCCACTTCATATTGGCCTTCTTCAAAAAGACCACGTTGGATACCCACTTCGCGTACTTCACTTCGTTGATGAAACCAGCCTTCAATAATTCCTCAACCTTCGCTCGTATCGCCTCGTAGCGTTCCAGATTGAAGATCATTCTTTTTTGTTTTACTGGCTTGTGAGCCCGATCTACTGCCAATCAGTGATTGATGAACATTGGATCAATTCCGAGCATATCTTCGTGCCCCAAGCAAAAATGTTAGCATACCCCTTCAAAAACTCGAACAATCCATGCTTCAGGTTATGTTCCAACCCTGCCCCGACCTTGATCACCTTCACGGGGCCGAAGAGCTCTACCAACTCTAATTATTCTCTTGCTCCCAATTGAGCGGAGTTCTCGGGTCGAGGGTCTAGGGACTCGACCCCTACGTATTCTTCCCATATTTCCTTCCTATTCTTGCCCACCTCCTCAATACAGAGCGTTTCCTTGGAGACGGTGGCAAAATAACTTCTCGCCGTCCTCTGGCTCTCGCAGGCTATCCCAACTCCATCTCGAGTAGGGAACTTCAACTTCAAGTAATAACAGGACATGGACGTCTTCGACTTCATCATGAAGGACCAGCCCATAATAACCCGATAACTGCTCATGCAATCGACCATTGTGAAGTCCATCATCATGGTCCGTATATGGGGGCGGTCCCAATTGTTATTGCTAGTTGTATCCGACCCAACATGACGATAGTTGCACCCCCAAACCCGTATAACAGTGTCGCATCTTGGGTCACAGTGGCATACTCCACACCCAATCCCTCTAGAGCTTCTTTGGAGATTATGTCAACCGCACTCCCCGGGTCTACCAAGATTTTATCCACCTCGGCCCCTCCAATCATGGCCTTGATTATCAGTGCATTATCATGAGGGTAACTCATAGGGATGGCAACGGGCCGGGCTCGGATAAGCCTGGCCGGAGCCCGGTAAAAAAAAATTGGTCGGGCTCGAGCCGGGCGCGATTTTTTTATTATAAAAATTAAAATTTATTATATAAATATATATTTTTATAATTAAAAATATTTAATTATTTATTTTAAGCCCATGCCCGATTTTTTATTATAAAAAATTATAAAAATAAAAAATTATTATATAAATATATTTTTATAATTAAAAATATTTAATTATTTATTTAAGCTCGGGCCGGGCCCGGGCTTTTTGGGTTAAGCCCATCCCGGGCCCTCATTTTGAAGCTCGGCCCGGGCTTTTTTAACCCTGGGCCGGACCCGAGCTTTTTTGCCATGTATAGTAACTCACACCATTAGCATCTTCCTCTGTAAACATGATGGGGACGGGTCGACCCCTCTAGACCCTCGGGGCCTTCTCTGTTGTCAGAACCTCCGACCCCCTAATCCTACAATAATTCTTCCTGGCCCAGTTTGAGTCCCCAACCAACGTTCTTCCCTCGACAATAGTGAACATTTGTCTCGGCTTCCTTCGTTGCCGGGCCATTATGGCTTCTTGATCAATGCAGTCATTCAACTACCCATTCTACACCAAATTTTCCACCTGCTCCCGCAAGTCTCTGCACCCCTCCACTGTGTGCCCTCTCAGATTATGGTGCACATAGTATGACCTCTCATTTTTCTTTATGATGGATACTTCTTAAGGTATGGTTCAACCAATAGACCATTGTCTTGTATCTCATTGACTATCTGGGCCAGAGGTATGTTCAAAGACGTGTAAATCGCCCTTCCTGCCACATCGTTGACCTGGACAGGTGCCCTCCTATCTTGGGTCGCATTATTCAGCTGCATCGGCCTGAACTTCTTCTGTCTTAGGGGCGACCTCCTTACTTCCCTACTCAGACCCTTCTGATTTTCAGGACGGACCATCCTATGCTTTTGAGTACTCCCTTATCGGGCCAGCCTTCTCTTCTTCTTCCATCAAAACGAACTTCCTCGCTAGCTCCAAAGTCGTGGCATAGTCCGACACATCTTGGATCCTCAAGTGAGTCCACAATTTTCTGACCTTGAGGTCCGCTTTAAAACTTTCCAATGCCTTCTGGGACTCATACGTTCCGATCTCCAGCATCATACTGTGGTACATTTCAACAAATTTCTTCAAAGACTCATCATATTCTTGCTTCATCAACCTCATGCATGCCTACTATTTTTCTCGGCACACAGGCCCCTTTAAAATGCCGCACAAAATACTTCCTCAACTGAGAGAAGCTATCGATACTCCCTAAGGTCAAGCTTCTGAACCACGAGCTTGATGACCCGCTCATGGTCAAAATGAACACCTTGCAGATGGCCTCTCCCACCATCTCTTGGACCTCCATCACTAAAACAAACCTTTCAACATGAGACTTAGGATCGGTATGACCATTGTAAAGGTCCATGGAAGACATGATGAATCGTCTGGGAAACTCCATTGCTAAAATCTCCTCCGTAAATGGAGAAGCTGTCTCTCCATCCTGGCTGTCTCATATCCTCCATTTCATATTTTCTTCCCACTTCTTCATCTTATCTATCCTGAACCAACTCTTCATCTGGTTCTTGAAGTTATCACACTCTTTTCCATGAGTTTCTGTACGTTTGCCACCTTGTGCACGATATCTCATGTGACTGAGGATCCCTTGCTCTTCCTCAGGGTGTACCTCATGGTTACTCTCCGCAAAATGTGGGTTGTTGCTAAAAGACTCCGACGATTTCATGTCGTTCTCCTCTTCCCACAACTCCTATTCTTGTAGAACTCCACCTACGACTGTTGATCTTACTATTTAGGCTTCTCTTCATCACCCTCACCAACCCCAACGATCCTCTCTCCTCGGGCTATCTCGTCCTCCTCCCACTTGGACCAGCTTCAATTCGTTCCTCGTTTCTCTTCTCTAGTCTTTCCAACTTCTCCATCATGGTCTGGAGAAAGGCTTGGGTTGACTTTCTCACCTTTCTCATTTTTTCTTCCATGTTTTCCATCCATTTCGTTATTGTAGACTTTGAAGACCTGCAGTTCTCGTCTTCCGCCATCGTCTCAAAACGTCTATTGCTTTTTGTCCCGGTATCCCCACAGACGACGCCAACTGTTGACAGACGATTTTTGTTCCAGGGGCAGATCCAAAGAATCACTCCTCGAATAATCTTCCCCCAACTGTGAATTTGTTTGGTTTGTTGGGAACCAAAAGCAAACTTAGCAGAAAAGGTAAACACACAGATGAGCAGAGGATATAACGTGGTTCGACGGAATAGATCCAACCTACATCCACATGCAGACAGAAATGAAGTTTTTTATACGTGGTCAGACTTGAACGACCTTTTTTTTTACAGGTGATCGGGTACGACCGAACTATTTTATCTCTCTATCGTACTAACTGTTTCTCTCTTTCTTACAAAGCTTCGAGTAAAATTTGCTAACATTTACAAAAGTGTTCTTAACCCCTTTATATACTAAGGAAAATAACATTGTTCCACCATCCTTGTGACGTCAGCCACGTGAACCTACTGTTGCCAAATAGGCTCTCTGCCCCATCTGTTTCGGCAAAAGTAGATCTGTCATCTGACATTTCATTAAGTCATTCTGTTTGGGCACTACCACACGTTACATTAATAATGACGGCCTGTATCCACCTACTCACGCGGTGGCGTGTGTCAGAAGATAACCCCACAAGTTGCTTCTGCTATTCTTCACGAGGTCAGATGATTGAGCTGAGACTTTCACGCCCCTCTCAACTATGCTGATCGGGTCGGATCTGAGTTCACTGGCTACCGATCTTCTTGTATATTGGTGCTCCCCGGGTCGGTCAGAGAATGTAGATCGGACCCGACCATTTAGCTGGATTGGGTAGCTTTGAGTGATGTCATCGAACTACAATGTTCTGAACTTGAAATTCTCTTCCTGCCCTTCTTGATCCGCTGTCAAAACTTAGGTCTAAAAATCACCATCAAGAATGACTAACTAAACTAAACTATTTATCATTTGGAAAAATTGATCATTTCCCTTTCTAAAATTCTGAATAGTTCAATTCCTTTTTTAAATAACAAAAATGAAATCCTTCATGGTATTTGAGTTTGATATGGGAAAATTAGTGAGATGGTTTTCAACATTGTGAAGTTTATTTATGGGGAGAATAAGGTTGAGGATAATGATTCTTCTTTTATTGGAAAGTTTATATGCAATGCTCGAGACGAAATGAAGAAAGTATAATATATAGTTGGAAGAAGCACTTCAAGATAAGAAATCTGCTTGTGCTGTTATTTGATTAGAATTATAGAATGAGAGAATTGATGCTGCAAGTGTTGTCGATGAAGCCATGGCTATGGTATTAATGTAATACATATTAGTGTCATTAATAAGAAATTAACATGCAAACAACAAATCAAGCAGAAAATTGGATCTAACATCATAAACCCTAGAAACCTTAAAACTGAGAATAAGAAAAAACCTTGATACAAAGTTGAAAAAAGTAGTCCGGATCGAGATTAATCTCTATCTTTAAGAACTTATCAGCCCCGTCTCGGTGCTCTACGGATTTGCGGCTAACTTTCTCGCAGGATAACCCGGGATTCTTCTTGTAACGTTTTTCGATTGAATTGCACAAAGTTTCTGTTGTCCCCTTTGAACCTAGATCTTGGATCTCCAGTCAGCTAGATTGGGTTTCACAGTGACAATTCTTAGATTATAGGCTTCAAGCCTATTCCCCTCGATGACTTCTCAACTTGCTCTCGAGGTAAACATTTAGTTAGTGGATTCGCTAGGTTTCCTTTCCTTCGATCTCAACATAATCGATCGATATTATGCCACTTGAGAGCAGTTGACCTATGGTATTATGTCTCCGACGTATGTGTCGAGACTTACCATCATACATTGTATTTTGGGCTCTCCCAATATCCGATTAGCCTTCACATTGTATGCCTATCGCTGGCACTGGTTTGGGCCAACTAGGAATATCCTCCAGGAAGTTTCAAAGTCATTCCACTTCTTCCGCTATTTTGTCTAACGCTATGAACTCTGATTCCATAGTAGACGCGGCAAACAGGTTTACCCCTCGAGGATTTCCATGACACGGCTGCATTACCAAGTGTGAAAGCAAATCTACTCGTAGATTTGGAATCCACTATATCAGATATCCAGTTAGCATCGTTGTATCCCTCTAGAACATCAGGATATCTCTCGTAATGTAGCCCATATTTTGAAGTTTCTCATACCTCAAAACTCTTACTATGGCTTTCCAGTGGTTATGTCATGGATTGCTTGTATATCTGCTAAGCATGTTCACAGCTTGAGCGATATTAGTTCGTGTGCAATTCGTGAGATACATCAGACTTCCGATGATCATTGAATACTCTAATTGCGATACGCTTAAGCCAATATTATTTGATAGGGGAAGAGTTAGGCTAACTACTCCCAAATATTTCATATCAAATTTGCTAGATAACACTTTCTTGGTAGGCTGAATCAACTCATGATTATTACCAATTATCAGCATATCGTCTATATAGAGACATACAATGACATATCATTTTTGAGTTGATTTGGTGTACATACACTTATCACACTCATCGGTTTTAAACCCACTTGACAACATCTTTTTGTCAATTTTCTCATGTCATTGTCTAGGTGCTTGTTTTAATCCGTACAAGGATTTTACAAGTTTGCACACCTTATGTTCTTATCCAGGAACATTAAACCCTTCTGGTTGTTCCATGTAAATCTCTTCATCCAATTCACCACTCAAGAATGTCGTCTTTACATCATTTTGATGTATTTCAAGACCAAATATAGATGCTATGGCTATGAGCATTCTTATCGATGTGATACGAATCACTGGTGAATATGTGTCAAAGTAAATAAGACATTCTTTTTGTCTATAACCTTTTATGACAAGTCTTGCCTTGTACTTAACTATTGATCCATTCGTTTTCATCTTCCTTTTGAATATCCATTTGTAGCCCAGTGGCTTACAACCTGGAGGAAGATCAACCAACTCCCAAGTATGGTTCTGTAGGATTGAATCAATCTCACTGTTAATAGCCTCTTTCCACAGAGGTACCTCCGGAGAAGACATTGCTTCTTTATAGCTTTGAGGCTCATTTTCTAACTAATATGTCAGAAAATCGGATTTGACTCTTGGTCAACCTGATCACTGTCCTTGACAGTATCAACAGATCTTTTGAGAGACTCTCTTCTTTATCTTTCCTTACAAGGAAATGTCTCTTCAAAAAATATTACATTCATTGACTCAATCATCACATTTAGATTGATGTCAGGAATCTCATACTTGTGTACCAAGAATCGATACACACTACTGTTGCAAGCATATCCGATGAATATACAATCAACGGTTTTGGGTCATATTCCACCTTCTTAGGTTTAGGAACAATCACCTTGGCAATTGGCAAGACACCCCCACATTTTTAGATATTTGTAGGAATGTACATAACCTTTTCACAACTCATATGGTGTCTTGTCCAATCTCCTGTGAGGAAGCTTGTTCAGGACGTAGTTCGCGAAAAGTAGGGCTTTTCCCCCACAAGTTCTGAGGTAAACCAGAACTAGTCAACATGACATTCATCATTTCCTTCAACGTTCGGTTTTTGCACTCAACAATCTCGTTTGTTTAGGAGAATAAGAAGCATGGGTTTCGTGAATAATTCCGTGCACAGAACAATATTCACCGAATGATGAAACATATTCACCACCTCTATCACTCCTGATTCTTTTGATTTCATTGCCAAGTTGATTTGCAACTTCGTTCTTAGTGTATAAAGCTCTCAATAGCTTCAGCTTTGCTCCTCAGCAAATACACTTAACAGAATATTGTGCTTTCATTGATAAAAGTGACAAAGTACTTTTTGCTGCCTCTTGTTTGCACAATATTCATGTCACACACGTCAATGTGTACAAGTTCCAAGGGTTCAGAACTCCGTTCTATGATATTCTATCTATTTTTGCTTCAACACATGTCTCACACTTATGTTGGCTATCAATGTAATTTTAGGTATAAGGTCCATGTTAATTAATGTATGCATTGTATCATAATTAACATGTCCTAACCTCTCATGCCATACATTTTGTGACTCAATAATATAAGCAGAAGTTTCAGCTTTATTAATAGCACAATTGACAGTCATTGAAAAGGCCCTCAGCGAGGTATCATTTTCCTACATAGACATCATTTTTGGTCAATATAATCTTGTCAGAAACAAATACAAACCCGAGACCGAGTTCTTCTGAATATCTGGAACATGCAAACATTCTTATATGTAAGCTCCGTTCCGGATATCATTTTCAGAACCACTGTGTATTGTCTAACCATTCTAGAGGTAGACGAGTTTCCCATTGTCAGATGATTGCCGCCATCGACCTTCTGATATGAGGAAAGCATCTTGCTATCTGCACATATATGACGAGTAGCCCCAATGTCTACCCACCATTCTCTCGGATTCCCAACCAAGTTGGCTTCAGTTACCACTGCAAAGAGGTTCATTTCTGAAATCTCATCAGTTAACTGCTCATCTTCAGCGACATAGGCTCATTTTTCTTGCATTTGTCATGAGACTTCTTGTTTCTGCAGTCATTTGTCATATGACCGCTCTTTTAACAGTTGTAGCACTTCCCCTTGAACTTCTTGTTCGCTTGGGAAGAATCAGTTCCACTGTTTCTCTTCTTGCTACCTTTTACACCCTCAATGATGTTGGCCTTAGACTCCATAGTCTTGTAGCTGGCCTCCTCGGACATCATGTTGTCCTGTTCGATTCTCAATCGAACTCCAAGGTCTTTGAGGCTCATCTGTTTCTTTTTGTGTTTCAGATAGCTCCTGAAGTCCTTCCATGATGGATGCAACTTTTCAATTATGGTGGCAACTTGAAACGTCTCACAGAGTTTCATTCCTTCATCCAGTATTTCATGAATGATCAACTGCAGTTCACCCAACTGAGACATCATTCTACCCACGACAAATATTTTTTGTCCGACATCCTTGGTTTTGTATTTCTTCTCAAGAGATTCCCAGAGAATTTTCGCAGAAGACATGTCTTAGTACACAATGTACATGGTATTGTCAAGACCACCCATAAGATAGCTCTTACATAGGAAGTCGCCAGACAACCATGTCTCTTCTCGCAGTTCCTTGGCTGCCTCTGATTCACCATCCACAGGACCCGGAGGATCTTTGAGGTACTTAGCCAACTGCAGAGTTGTCAGGTATAACAACATTTTGCTCTGCCACTGTTTGAAGTTTGCTCCACCACACTTCTCCGGATTTTCTCCATGAGAGACCGGTACTATGATGTTTCCGCTTGGAAAAATCAACATGGGTCAATAGGTCTACAAAAGATAAATTGCACAACGATCAACAAATGATCTTGTTCAAAGTGATATACTAAGTTACCACTTGTTGTTCTATTGGACGGTGGTTCCAATAAACACAAGTCCTTGAATTTCAACTAAAGATTCTTTAGAAAAATGAATAAACGAATATTCCCAGAGGATGAGGGGGGTCCGGAGTAACCACTTAAATTCCTGACCACTTAGGCTCTTATCGCCTTTTTGACAGAATATTCTTTAAACACCTTTTCAATGAGATTTTTTAGCAATTCAAACTCAGTATTACACTTATTCAATAGAAAAAACTGTATACGATATGTGTAGATATATGTGTAAGTGTCAATCAAGATTATGTGTAAGTGTCAATCAAGATTGGATGGAATTACTTGTGTAAAATTACACTTTTAATTCTCAACCAAGTATGCAACACACAATAAATTTTTCAACTTTATCACTAAGTGTATGCTTGTGATAATTGAACAACCTAATAATAACTTAAATCTATACTACCAAGATTATAGTGATTCAGTATATGATTAACTAAGTTAATATTAATATAAGTCTTTGCAGTTTATACAAATTCCAGGACTATTTCGTTAGTGTCGCGTTCGTATCTACGTTCGAACGAGACTGTCCAGTGTGTGTACGTTCGTGTTGCGTTTGATAACGCGTTTGAACGAAGTGTTCCAGAGAGTTCACGTTCGTGTAGCGTTTGATAATGCATTCGAACAGAATATTTCCAGAGAGTTCACGTTCATATAACGTTCTAGAACACGTTCGAATGGAATGATTTCAGAGAGTTTGCGTTCGAGTTGCGTTTAGGACGCGTTTGAACGAACTAAGTCAGAATGTCTGCGTTCGATTCGCGTTTGAAGACGCGTTCGAACGTTCTTAGGCAGAAGGCTTGCGTTTGAGTTGCGTTTGAAGACACGTTCGAACGTTCTTACGAATTTTCAGATTTTTTCCTTCGCGTGCGTCGGGCGTTCGAACGCCCTATGAGTTTTTCATGCACAGTCTGTATTTTTTCCAGAAATTTTCTTAACTACGCATGCGATTTACTATTTAACAACACTGGTTGATAAGTTCTTAAGATTGTAGTACATATTAGTGTCATTAAACAATAAATTAACATGCAAACAAACAAATCAAACCAGAAAATTGGATCTAATATGCATAAACCTTAGAAAACCTTAAAACTTGAGAATAAGAAAAACCTTGATACAAAGTTGAAAAACAGTAGTCCGGATCGAGATTAATCTCTGTCCGTAAGAACTTATCAGCCCCGTCTCGGTGCTCTACGGATTTGCGGCTAAAGTTCTCATAGGATAACCCGGATTACTCTTGTTCAAGGGGCACACCTTAACAAGATCTTGAACTTGGAATATGGTGGAATACTCTCAGACTCAAGAAAGCAATTCAGACTCTCACTTGTAGGATGAAATTCAGATTTCATTTGTATGTGTTTAAAGGAACAAAATGACTTCATTTTATAAGCATGGAAGGGTGCCTCAAGGACACCATTTGGGTTATAGTGCAACCCTCCAAAGGGTTGCACCCCTCATATGCATCCCTTGAGCATATGACCATGTTACACACAAATGGAGGACATGTCCCTAAGGGGTACCATCCAAATGACATGTCCCTCCTCCATCCAACATAAAATATTTGAATATTTGAAGAATTTACAACAATTAAGCCTTCGAGCAGATAAAGCCATGACTGTGAGAAGCCTATGGTATTTTCTGGAGAAGAGGTTGAAGCTTATAATATGAAATCTTTAGGAAATACATAGTCAGAAATTAGAATATTCAGGTTAAAAAAATATATTCAGGTTTTTATAAATTATTAAAGTGGAGTATTTTATGAATAAAGCTCAAATGGAGTGTTATTTGAATTTTATGGGAGTGGCAAAAACTGCACTCTTTTTATTTTTTATTTTTAAAGGTCCTATAATTTGATGATAAAATTAAGAAATAATTTTGATACACGTTTCTCTCAATGTCTCACGTGATTGTCTGATAGGTACTGCAGAAACATGGCTGTCAATGGAGAGATGCAGTGGCACGCATCAGCCGATGAACGTTATAAATTAAATATCTTTGACTACTAAGCAATCATAATGAATCTAGCGGATATGATATGTCCGACGTGTTTCCATATGTTAACGTCCATAAAAATTGGTGAGCAAAATCGGTTTTGGAATTGAAATTGGATCGTTTAAATTCGGTTATTTTATTTTAGAACCGAAATTAATCCTAAAATGACCAGTTTCAATTCCAAACCCTAAAATTGATATGATTCCAACCGATTCTAGGTAAATCGAAATTGATGCTTAGCCCTAATGGAAAGCAATAACCAACCACCACGTGAGATAAAAATGTATTTTATATTATATCCATTTTATATTTAGAGAATTATTAAAAAATAAAAAGTAATTTTCCCAATAACTAGTTTCTAAAAAAATAAGATCATATTGACTTTTATAAGTAGTCATAATTTTCTACGATTATTCATACTTAATCCAAAGTATAGTCATAAGTTGACTTTTACCGTATTTATATTCTTATTTTACTCATATTTATTCCAACACTATATATATATATATATATTTAAAAATAAAGGCTCAGAAGCTTCCCACAATTTTGACTCTGATGATGATTCAATATGTACGCAACTTTATCATATTTTTTTACAAATATATTATTTCCGCGACTCAAACTATA